>CAJQZJ010034502.1:1296320-1327942 GCA_907164525.1 Lophiomys imhausi | reverse complement strand
ATAAAATACCTGGGGGTAACTCTAACCAAGCAAGTAAAGGACCTGTACAACAAGAATTCAAGCCCTTGAAGAAAGAAATGGAAGAGGCCTTTAGAAGATGGAAAGATCTCCCATGTTCATGGATAGGTAGGATCAACATAATAAAAATGGCCATCCTACCAAAAGCAATATAGATATTCAGTGCAATTCCTATCAATAAACCAACACAATTTTTATAGACTTGGAAAGAGCTATTCTCAATTTCATATGGAACAACAAAAAGCCCATAATAGCTAAATCAATCCTCTACAATAAAAAAATATCTGGAGGTATCACCATCCCAGATTTCAAGCTGGACTACAGAGCAATAGTTGTAAAAACAGCATAGTATTGGTATAGAAACAGAACTGTAGATCAATGGAATCAAATTGAAGATCCAGAAATAGACCCACACACTTATGGCCACCTAATTTTTTACAAAGAAGCCAAAACAGCACAATGGAAGAATGACAGCATCTTCAACAAATGGTGATGATCCAACTGGATGTCCACTTGTAAAAGAATGAAATTAGACCCATACTTATCACCTTGTACAAAACTTAAGTCCAAGTGGATCAAAGACTTTAACATAAGGCCGGTCACACTAAATCTACTAGAAGAAAAATTGGGAGAAACCCTCGAACTCATTGGCACAGGCGACAACTTACTGAACAGAACACCAACAGCTCAGGACTTGAGATCAACAATCAATAAATGGGACCTCATGAAACTGAATAGCTTCTCTAAGGCCAAGGACACTGTCATTCGAACAAAATGGCAGCCTACAAACTGGGAGAAAATCTTCACCAACCCCACATCTGACAGTGGGCTAATATCCAAAATCTACAAAGAACTCAAGAAATTAAATGCCAAGAAAGCAAATAATCCAATCAAAAAATGGGGGACAGGGCTAAATAGAGAATTCACAAAGGAGGAATCCCTAATGGCTGAGAGACATTTGAAGAAATGCTCAACATCCTTAATCATCAGAGAAATGCAACTCAAGATGACTCTGAGATTCCATCTCACACCTGTCAGAATGGCTAAGATCAAAAACTCAAATGACAGCACATGCTGGGGAGGGTGTGGAGAAAGGGGTACCCTACTCCATTGCTGGTGGGAATGCAGGCTTGTGCAACCACTATGGAGGTCAGTCTGGCGATATCTTAGAAAACTTGGAATAGCTTTGCCTCAGGACCCAGCCATACCACTTCTGGGTATACACCCAAATGCCTCTTCACGGAATCATAAAGAAGTTTCCTCATCTATGTTTACAGCAGCCTTATTTGTAATAGCTAGAAACTGGAAACAACCAGGATGTCCCTCAACCGAAGAATGAGTTAAAAAACTGTGGTACATCTACACAATGGAACACTATTCAGCTATCAGGAACAATGAAATTATGCAATTTGCAGCCAAATGGATGGAACTAGAAAAGCTCATCCTGAGTGAGCTAACCCAGACTCAGAAGGATGCATATGGCATCTATTCACTTATAGTAGGATTTTAGCTATATAGTAGAAGGTATCGATACTACAACTAACACACCAAAGGTAACTTGGACATAGACTTTTTATTTTTAATTTTTATTTTTTATATTTTTTATATTTTTTTCCTATTTTTTATTCTTTTTTAACTATTGTCTGCTTATTGGTTTGTTTGTTTAGTAGTTCTCTCTCCCGGGCAATGAGACACTTTTCACTGATGGTACTGCTTCATAGACCCCCAATGAATGAGGAGGCTCTTGGCCGTCATATGACCTCTCAACTGAGATGAGGTACTGTTATATAAGGACACCCCACCACAGAGAAATGGGATGGAAGGGTTAGGAGGTAAAGAAAAAATGAAATATGATGTTTCGGCCTTTTACTACTAATTCTCATAAACTGTTTAGGATAATTAAGAAATGCAAACTAATGGCTATGCAAGCCGGTCATTCTGTTACATACTATGACAGCCTATTATAGCTACTTTCTAAGCTAATCAGAAATAAACCTGCTACAAGACAAGCAACATCTGCTTACCCTAATATAAGAGATAGATAGGGCCTCTTCAAAAACCTCAAGAGATCTGCAGAATATGGCATTCAAAGATGTTTTTGTAACTTTATATTTTTTATATCAAAACATATCAACTCCTCACAGCACCCCCTATTCTCCTCCAAGTAGAAGATGAGCATCGAAGAATCTCCAGTGGGAGATGATTGAATTAGTCGCAAGCCTATCTCTTGGTAGGAAAAGCCCCTTGCTCCAACTGTAGACAGAATGCTGCCCAAATAGAACAAAACCTGGAAGCAGGTAAGGCGACAGCCTAGCTCTGCCAAGACAGGGTAGGTAAGTTCTTCATAAACCCTGCTCTACAATCAATGTCTGTCAGAGAAACGGGTCCAAATGACTGAAGATCGATGCTGTCATGTAAGGAGAGAAAATGGAAACTGTCCAGGCAGCCACTGGTATGTCATTTCTTAGTTTTGGAAGCTGCAGGCCCTGTACTTCCTATAAAATCAGATATATTTATCCCTCTCAGGTCTTTGAGGTGGTTGAAGAACAGATAGCTAGAGTCTCATAATTAAATTTTGAGTTGTTTAGGAGTCAAGATAGTATTATTGATCTAAGAAGATACTTTTAAAATTGTGTTGCAAGTTAGTATGAATGTTGAGTCAGATATAGAACTTTAAACTCATGGAGATGGTTAGATAGTAGAATGTTAAAGTCAGGTACCAAATACATATGGACTGCACATTGAGAATGTACGCTAAGCCATATAACCCTCATAACTGGCCTAATTACCTCTATTGTTTTTTATTGTATTTATTATTATAAGAGAAAGAGCCATTTGTTGGACTGAAAGGGGAAACTGAAGGGGGAAATAAGTTATACCTTAAACTTAAAAGAAAAAAAAGGGAAGAGGATGGGGGGTTGAGGGTGGGAGAGTGGGACTGGAGGGGGAATAGAGAGGGGACTGCAATTGAGATGTAACTTGAAGAAATAAAAAATAAAGGAAAAAACATCAAAAAAGAAAAGTCTGTCAATAGGTAATATTTCTCTCCAACATGAATTTTTTTTACATTTTTTTCTTTTATTAACTTATATTTTCAAAAAAATATTTTCACTTTGTACATAGGCCACTGTAGCCTGGTACTTACTATGTAAATCAGATTCACCTCAAAATCATGGCAACACCCAGCTTCTACTTCCCAAGTGTTGGAATTGCAAGTTTGTCTTCAATATGAATTCTTTAATGTTGAGTAAGAGTATGATACAAAGGATTTGTCCCATTCTTTGCCTTTAAGTTATTTTCTCTAACTTAAGAACTTCAGTGTTGAGTAAGGATTGAATAATTATTGAAGGCATTTCCACATTTTTGGTATTTGTACTTCGACTATTGACTATATGACTATTTTAGTGTTGATTTAGGATCAAACATTTTTTTAGTTACTTTACACACTCTGTATATTCATGCAGTTTCTTCTCATGCAGTTTCTGAGACTCATAAATATTTGAAAACCAACACTAATTTTCTCTCACAGAATTTAAATGATAGAGCTTGAAGACAAGGAAAAACAGCCACGGTTCTAACATTTTTCAGAAAGACAAACTTAGTTAAATCACAGTTACTAATCTACCTTTTACCTAAATTGCAGTTTCCATGGCTACTCATGAGTTAGGCTTTCATGCTATGGCACAAAATGAAAAGTGCAAAAGGCTAATATAAAAGGAAAGGCCAGCTTTATTTGCCTCATATGATGTGTGCCACATCTTCTCTGCTCTTTCCAGAGCTTTTAAGTAGCTACAATGCTAACAGCTCTGACCAAGGAAACCTCACTTAAGAAATTATAGTTAAAAAGCTTTGCTTTTCCATTTGGTTAATCAGAGGTCTTAAAATAAACACAAAATGTGTCCATATATATATATATATATATATATATATGCTAGGCTCCAATACTCACATTTCCAAAAATTTATTTTGTCATGCTACTATTTAAAAGGAGATAATAAAAATATGAATTCTATCAAAAACATTCAAGCAAGAATAATGGACCAATTTCAGCATGCCTAAACTGAAGAAAACTAGAAGGCATCTTTTTAATAAATGATCCAGTAAAGTTTAAGGACAAGAATTCTCTTCCAGTGTGGTATTAGAGATGTTGTAAGCTTTCTGACATTTTATTTATATTTTCCTCTATGCATGCAATAAATAACTTTCTATTTGAATTACTTATCAGTAGGAGAGAAAGGAAACCAAAACAGGCTGTTAATGTTCAGATAATAGTGAAAGAAAATGAATAATAAGCAATGACTTTGGAAAAATAAACAAGTTTTCAGGAAACTGAATTCTTAAGTGTTCATTGAGTTTAAGTCAGGATGGGTTCAGAGATATGGTCTCATCAAAATGAGATTTTCCCCAGTCAAAGCAAATCATTTGTCTTGGAAACTGCTGCCAAAAAAAAAAAAACACCTTATCTGTAAGAGAAAAATTAACCTTCTTATCTACTAACCTAGCTTTTGAAAAGACACAAGGCCAGACTATGAAAGAAAACACCACTTTATCTATCCATAATTTCTGAATTTTTTAAACAAATCCGATGATATAGTAAGAATTTTTTTAAAAACACAAAAGAATATGGGAGAGAATCTTTGTGAACATTTCTGTATTTGAGTATATGTGAGATGTTTGTAGCATTCTAGCAAGTGCTGACAATATATAGCTTGATTTATTAGGTTTTTATTAATAATTTATTTTCAAGTTACATCTCAATGAAATTCCTCTCTCTCCTCCCCTGTTGTTAGGTTTTTAAAAGCACATTTTCTATTGTTCATTCTGTGCTAACTGAAAGGGCATAAAAACATCATTACTCTATACAACAGTCAACACAACTCACTGCTTGTAGTTAAACTAGGCCACTGTCTGTAAAACAAAAGAAAATAACAAATGTGAGGCTTTGGAAAGAAAAGTCTTTAAGTAGATAGTTCATGGGCCTAGGAGAAAACCTGCCACAATTATTCTGCTAAAGGAACAAAGCAATAAAAGAACTCCTAATGGAGTGCTGTTATACTCATTGGTCAGTGTCTTTCTCAACCCTCATTAGAGAAGCTGTTTCTTGAAGTAGATCAGAATTAAAAGAGACCCACAAGTGGACAGTGTGCAGAGAATGCAAGAGTTTGGAGCACTCCGTTCTCAATGGAATATCTTCATCAAAGCCCTCCTCTCATGGTTCAGTGATCTATGGGGAAGAAGACTCAGAAAGATTGCAGGAGCCAGAGATGATTGATGACTCCAAGGAAACCATGTCTTCAGAAACAATGAGGCCAATACACAGATGAGTCACAAAGACTGTGGCAGCATGCATAGGACCTACACAGGTTCACCCCTATACATAAACAAATCATAAGTCATTAAACTCTCTGAAATAAGAAAAGCATCAGTTCTGGAGTGGGGGCTCAGCAATTGAGAGTACTTTCTCTTGCAGAGGATCCAAACTTGATTCCCCTCATCAAATGGCAACTCCACTCCCTGGGAATCCAAGGCCCTCTTCTTGTCTCTGTTTGTATCATGTATGCATATGGCCTAATTACATGTATGACACCAAAATATCCATACATATAAAAGTAAAACAAATAACTTATTGGAAAGAAACAACAAAAAGAAAGTGCTTACAAACACAGCAATGGTGAGACTAAAAGGGTGGAGTCTGAGTAAGGGTTGTCTCTGATTCTTTTGCCTACTCTTGGGACCCTTTTCCTCCTATTGGGATCCCTCATTCAGTTCTGATATGAGAGTATGTACCTTGTCTTATTGTAACTTGTTATAACATGTTCAGTTGATATCCCTGGGAGGCCTGCTCTTTTCTGAGGGAAATAGAGGAGAAATGGATCTGGGGGGACGGGATATGGAGGGGTATGAGGAGTGAATGGAAGGGAAGCTGCAGTTGAGATGTAATATATGACAGAGGAATAATTTCTTAAGCCAGCCTGAACTAACTACAGAGTGAAAAATAGAAGGAAGGAATAAAGGAAAAGAAATAAAAATAGAAAGATAGGTGAGCAGGAAGGTGATAAACAGATCTTTTTATGGACTCCATGGTTCTTTCTTCCTGGCATTATGTCCTTGTTATAATCATTTCTTGAAGGTACTTCTAACCAATAGAAATGTGTATATATTCTGGATAAAGACATTTCTATTCTTGTAAACTGTACAGCTATCTCACTCTCACTATGAATCCCTTATTTTGCACAATTTTAGGGAGGTTATCACGTGGAACATATCCACGTAACAAGGAATTGAAAATAGACTCTAGCAATCAGCTTATGAAATACTGACAAACCTCACTTTCACAACCATGGGAAGATGGAATGCTGCTAGCAAAACACCAATCAAGTCATTTTCCAGAAAAGCCAATGCTAACACCTTGATTTTGGCTTTGTGAGAAACCTTAATTCCCAGAAACCTGTTATATAGTAATCAGCTATTAAAGCAATCTCTATTTCTAGAGAAATACAAAAATCATCAGTAAATTCTCATTTTTTGTGGAATTCATAATATGATGCCATTATTAGGATATTGCAAAAAGTATGTGTGGGTTTTTGGAAACAGTAACAAAATGCTTTCTATATGAACCTTTCCATACCTGGAATCTAGTCTAGGTTAGGTTACATAGTAACTGAGGATGAGTAAACAATTTCCTTCTCTGATTTGAATGTCTTCATATGGAAAATAAATCATTAAATGTCAAGTGTGTTCTAAGTATTCTAACAGCTCACAAATACTTTATTTTTATTACACTTTTACTGGGTTACAGTATTCTCACCACAGGCACAGACTCTCAACTTAATCCTTCTTCTTATATAAACATTAACAATATGACATGTTCTTTACATGCATGCTATTGTCAGCTAGACAGATAGATATATGACAGATATATGATGATAGATAGATAGATGGTAGACAGATAGATAGATAGATAAGTTTTCATCACTGTGCTTTTGACATATAGACTAACTTTAATTTGTAGTGAAATCACTAACTTTGGTAAGATAAATATCAAATAATGACAAATATTTATGGAACCTCAGAATTATTTTATTAACTTTTGCAAATTTTCACCTTTTAACTTTTATCATATAAATAACACAACAGCACACCACACTATAGGCCCTACAGGGCAAATGTATAACAAAGTCTATTTTTAGCTGCATAAAATTTCAACTTTTAAAAATGAAATTGTTTTTGGTGCTGGAGAGAAGTTGACAGCACTGGCTGTTCTTCCAGAGGTTCCAGGCTCATATCCCAGCTCCCACAGGACAGCTCACAATTGTTGGTTTATTTTTTATTTTTATTTATTTATTATATAATTTTTATATTTTTTCTATTTTTTATTCTTTTTTATCTGTGTGTCTGCTTATTTGTTTGTTTGTTTTTTAGTTCTCTCTCCTGGGCAATGAGACACTTTTCACTGGTGGTACTCCCTTGTAGACCCCCAATGAATAAGGACGCTCTTGGCCCTCATACGACCTCTCAACTGAGATGAGAGACTGTTACATAAGGACACCCCACCCCAGAGAAATGGGATGGAAGGATTAGGAGATAAAGAAAAAAATGAAATGTGATGTTTTGGCCTTTTATTACTAATTGTCATAAACTGTTTAGGATAATTAAGAAATGCAAACTAATGGTTATGCAAGACGGTCATTTTGTTAGGTACTATGACAGCCTATTATAGCTATTTTCTAAGCTAATCAGAAATAAAGCTGCTAAGAGACAAGCAACATCTGCTTATCCTAATATAAGAGATAGATAGGGCCTCTTCAAAAACCTCAAAAATCTGCAGAATATGTCATTCAAAGATGTTTTCATAACTTTAGTTTTTTTTTTAAATCGAGACATATAAACTCCTGACAGCACCCCCTATTCTACCCCAAATAGAAGATGAGCATCGAAGAATCTCCAGTGGGAGATGATTGAATTAGTCACAAGCCTATCTCTTGGTAGAAAAAGCCCCTTGCTCCAACTGTAGACAGAATGCTGTCCAAAAAGGACAAAACCTGGAAGCAGGTAAGGCGACAGCCTAGCTCTGCCAAGACAGGGTAGGTAAGTTCTTCATAAACCCTGCTCTACAATCAATGTTTGTCAGAGAAACGGGGCCAAATGACTGAAGATCGATGCTGTAATGTATGGAGAGAAAATGGGAACTGTCCAGGCAGCCACTGGTATGTCATTTCTTAGTTTGGGAAGCTGCAGGCCCTGTACTTCCTATAAAATCAGATATATTTATCCCTCTCAGGTCTCTGAGGTGGTTGAAGAACAGATAGCTAGAGTCTCATAATTAAATTTTGAGTTGTTTAGGAGTCAAGAAAGTGTTATAGACCTAAGAAGATGCTTTTAAAATTGTGTTGCAAGTTAGTATGAATGCTGAGTTAGATATAGAACTTTAAACTCATGAAGATGGTTAGATAGTAGAATGTTAAAGTCAGGTGCCAAATACATGTGGGCTGGACATTGGGAATGTACGCTAAGCCATATAACCCTCATAACTATGGCCTAATTACCTCTGTTGTTTTGTATTGTATTTATTATTATAAGAGAAAGAGCCATTTATTGGACTGAAAGGGGAAACTCTAGGGGGAAATAAGATATACCTTAAACCTAAAAAAATAAAGGGAAGAGGATGGGGGATTGAGGGTTGGAGTGTGGGACTGGAGGGGGGAATAGGGAGGGGACTGTGATTGAGATGTAACTTGAAGAAATTAAAAAAAAGAAAAAATATATTTATGTGCAAAAAAAATAGAAATCTGATGGCTTCTGGTTTCTGAAGGCCCTGTGTGCGCGCATGGTGCACAGATATATATATGCAGGCAAAGCAATATACAGATAACACAAAATAAATCTTAAAAAGAAAACATGAAAACCTCTAAAATTTCTAATGTGGAATGAGTTACTGTATGAGGAGATAACTCTCTCTCACTGATTATTTAGTAAAGACTGAGTGACAAGGACTGGAGGTGTAGCAGCTAATGAGTAAGGCACATTTCAGAGGCCCTGGGATCAATCTCCAACTATAATTTAAAAATAGTGAGTAAGCAATGGAAGGAAGAGCATAAAGGAAGAAGGGAGAGGGATAGATTAAGAGAAATAAAAACAGAGTGACTATTATAAAATGATACAAAGCTGATGAATGAATCATATAGAGTAATGATAACAGACTCAAGGGTTCAATGATCGTTTCAAGTGAGCCTTCTGTGAATCTAGTTCCTAAGATTGTACTAAGAATATTGTGCTTGTCCAGGAATCTGGATCAACAAACCAAGAAATGGACCTTTCTAGTAACATATTTAGTAAAACTAGAAGGAACACAGTTCATGTGAAATTGTAATGGTAAGTTTACCAGATGATATTTTGGTAAGTTTTCAATATGATCCTACTTTGAAGGTATTGCCCCACTGATAATGATGACCAAACTCTTAAATTTAGTTAGAAGCATGGATAGTACAGTATCAGAGGAAACAATATAATTATTAGTTTGGATATTAATTTTAATAGTAAACTGATACACAGAAATTACAGATGAAGCAAATAAGATAAAGATTATATTCCTCTGAGAAATAATCAGTAAACTATAATAATGTGTGAATACACACTTTAGGAAGTAAATAATGGATATTCTGTGGATAATGCAGTCAGAAAAATGTAGGGGACAGGAAAACCTTGAAAATAAAAAATGATATCAGGTATCCAATGCAAAATAATGTGATTTTAATTTACTTAGATGGTAACATAATCAAATGCAAGCAATGGCTATGGAAACATTTTCTAGGATACGGAGTTTCTGTGGTATCTTCCTTTGTGTAGATCCCATATGCATTCATCTCTTTATCAATCTCTCTCTCTCTCTCTCGCTCTCTCTCTCTCGCTCTCTCTCTCTCTGTGTGTGTGTGTGTGTGTGTGTGTAAAGTGTTATATATATTTTATACTTATTGCATTTCAGTAGACAAATATTAAAAGAGCAGAAAGTATGATTTCACACATGGGCCCTAATATGTCAGTTATTTCCTCATCCCTTTAATAAACATATAATTTACGATTTTGATTTATAAACTCATTTTTGTAACATAAATCTAAACAACTTATTATTATTTGCAATACAATAGTTACTATATCAAATATTTCTGGGCACTTGGGAAAATTTTATTTTAATTTGAGGTTATAGTATAATTGCATCATTTACCTTCTGCCTTCCCTCCCTCCAAACTCTCCCACATACCTCTCATGACTCTCCTTAAAAATCATGGCCTCTTTATTCACTAATTTTTATTGTAAATATATATGCAAATATATTCCTAAATATATCCTGCTCAGTCTGTATAATGTTACTTATACATATATGCTGTCAGGTTTGACCATTTGGTATTGGAAAACCAATTGGTGTGTTTTTCCCTGGGGAAAACAATTTCTCCAGCTATCAGCATTCCTTGGCTGCCTGTAGTTCTTGTACAGTTGAGGTATCACCTGCTTTCTTCCATACAGTTTGGCACACCTATTGGTGTCATCCTTGTTCAACTCATGGTTGGGCAGTGAGACTTTATGAATGCAGCTTCTTTATGCTACTAGGAGGCAGAATGTCATAGCCAGCCTCATGTTACTCTGCCTCTTACAGTCTTCCTGTCCTCTCTCCAGAATGATCTCTGAGCTTTACATGCCAGGCTGTTTTGTAGATGTATCCAATTGGACTGGGCTCCACAGCTCTGCAACTTTGCATTGCCTGTGATTTTCTGTAGCAGTCTCTGTTGCAATGAGAAATCTCCTTGCTGATGGGTTACGACTACACTTATCTGGGTATAAGACAAATAAATGCCTGTGAATTATTGTTAGAAATAAAGCTAGCATAGTAAATTAGAGGTTGCATTCATCTCTCTCTCTCTGTGTGTGTGTATGTATGTGTGTGCGTGTGCGTGTGCGTGTGCGTGTGCGTGTGCGTGTGCGTGTGTGTGTGTGTGTTGATCCAGGAAGTGATACCCTGCATGAAGTGACAGATGACAGAACAGGAGGAGACAGAATATAGCAGTGACATATATAACCACCATTTCTCCCTCGCAAAGAGGAAAAATACTCTGTCTTAAGTTGCTTATTACTGAAGTGACTGTGTATGCACATTTAATGAGGTCCAGGTGGCATCACTATGCTTCAACAACATGTAAGTTTGATTTCATAATGACAGCTATAAGTCCCTAGGAATGAAAGACTAAATTTTAAGAATACATCATTTTTAAGATGACAGCAACAGGAGTCACATACTATAAAATATTTACTGAAAAATTTAGGAAAATTTTTTGAAGGAGTACGCACAATATGGGAGGTAAATGTGTAGACCTACAGCTCATTTCCTTGGACTTTCTATGTGGGTCCTTAAACTGCAGATAGAGCAAAGACTGAACTTTTAGACAGCTGGTTTGAATTAAATTGAAATGTTATATTTACATATATATATATATATATATATATATATATATATATATATCCTGAAGTACGCTATTTTCTACAAGTTTTCCAATAGGCGTTTTATAGACCTTTTCAGGAATAAGATGGTAGATGTTTGCTTTGCTTTCTGTTTTGTTTATTTGCCTTCCAAGCAAGTGATTATTTTAAGAAAGAATCTAATACATTGTAATTACTTTACTGGTAAATAAGTAAAAAATATACAGTAAAAAATTTACAAACTAATTTGATAAGCTCTGACATCTGTGAAACCTGCACACAATCCAATGATGAATATATAACATTTTCTAGTCTTAGACAGTTTTGAATATCTGAATATTATACTTTTGCTCGTTTTTTACTTGCTATTACCCTATCTCATTCCCACATTGAACCCTTTTTTCCCAAGTCCTATCTTACTTTGATAGCTTTCTTTATATTTTTGTTTTACTCATTGAGCTTATGCATTATTATTTTCATAATATGACTGAAGAGCTATTTATTGAAACACAGCCAACTGATAAATAGCTAGATCCATTCATGATAAAATGGAGATCAACCCAAACTTGTTCAGCTCTTTCACAGGTACCTAGAACTACCATGAGTTCATGAGTGCAAAAGCTATTTTAATTCTAGAAGGCACAGATTTTCAACATTCCTTCTTAACTCTTACATTACTTCCACTCCTTTTTCTAGATATTCTCTGAGCCTTGGGGGATGATGGTATTGATGTCCTATTTAGAATCAAGCACTACATAGTCACTTCTTATTCACCATTTGACCAGTTGTGCATCTTTGTATTGACCACTGCAAGATACCATTAGACTGTTCTCTCATGACAGCTGAAAGCAGCACTAATATATGGGTATAAACATAAGCAGTTTGGAGGTAATAACTCCTAACTACATTCTAAAACTTATGCTTACACCCTCAGATAAGTGTAACTCTACTCCCTCCTCAACGATGCTTCTTTTTACAAAAAAAAAAAAAAAAAGGAGACCATCACAGAAAACCACACTGGATGCAATGCAAAGATCAATGGATTGCGAGGATCCTAGCTTCAGTGAATACAACTTCAATACAACTCCTGCACCTAAGGGCTCAGGGAATATCACAGAAACAGGAAGGTGTTAGGACTGCCAGAGACATAGTACCAGAAAGTCTAATGTGAGACTATATGTCTTAGAAATGGCTGCTTAAACAAGACCTGAGCAATGACAATATCAATGGACATGATAACATGAAAGGAGGAAAGTATGATGTCTCACAACAAAAAATTACAGGCAACTAATGATTGTTGGGTAAAGGAGAATTATCCTCTCCCAGGGATGAGTCCCCGGATTGGGTATCCAATACAATGTGTTCAACCATGAAACTATATACACAAACAACAACAATAAAACACTCAAAATGGTGTATTCATACATTTCTCTCTCTCTATATATATATATACATATATCTCTATATAAATATATATTTATTTTTACATATATATATTGAATGTATAAAAAATAGAAGAGCAATAAATTTGGGAGAGAGGGAGGAACAACATAAGGAGTTGGGGAGAGAGATATGGGAAGTAGTAGAGAGAGGAAGAGAAAGGAAAATTATATTTTAATATTAAAATACACTAAATTAAAAACCAATTAGAATTTAAAAAATAAATTATTGTAATGACCATCCTCATTACAGATTGTAAGCCATCAATCAAAACACTGTATAAGTTATAACTGAATATAAAAATGTACTACATTTAATTAAATAGTTAATTCTTCCTGTACATCAATATGAACTAAGTTTCTAAATCAATAACTTAATAGAAGAAAATTCTCAAATATCTTCTTATTGTGATTAACAAATACTTTATTCATTTGTCCTCTATAAGAACTTCACAAGAAGAACAACAGGTCAACTTACCTAGACCCATGGGGGCTTATGAAGACTGAAGCACCAACCAAAAAGCATGTATGGTCTGGACCTAGGCCCCCCTACATATATGGAGCTGATAGGCAACTTGATCTTTATATAGATCCCTTAGCAAGTGAGGATAATTGTCCCTGACATGGACTCTATTGCCTGTTTGTGGAAAACTTTCCCCTAGCTGGGCTTCCTTGTCTGGCCTCAGTGGAAGAGGATGCTCTTAGTCCTGATGTGACTTGAAGAGTCAGGGTATGTTGATGGGAGGTCCCCTTTTCTGAGAAGAAGAGAGAGGAAGGGAGGAGAGGATAAGAGGGTGGGAACAGGTGGAGAGGTGGGAGGGGCTGTGATAGGGATGTAAAATGAATAAATAAGTCATTTTTTTAAAGGAAGTTCCAAATGAATGTATATATCAAGTGCATATTAAGAATTCTTTTTTTTATTCTTTTTTTCCTTTTTTATTCTTCTCTCATATAGTCCATCTAGACTTCAGTTCCCCCACCAGCCCTTCCCCTAAATCTATCTACCCTCACCTCTGCCTCCTTTCTCCATCAGATTCTTTACTTAAGACATGAGATTCTATTCCTTCATTTCAGCACATAACTGACAAAAATAGACGGCTTATTATATCATTTCATATATATATATATATATATATATATATATATATATATGTGCTACAATAGAGATAATAATTGCATGCCATAAAGCACAAACATGTGAAAAATAAATATTTTCTTCTAGTTTAAGCAGGAAGCTATTAATTGAAAAGATAAAATTTAAACATGAAACAGAAACCAAAAGTAGCTTTCATGTTAAAAAAAAAAAAAACAGCAGTGATGCAAAGCTTCCAGGTATGTTTTAGGATATGCTAGTTATTGGGAGGAGAGAGTGAAGATGGAACTGTAATATGACTTAGTACATTTAGAATGGTCCTGTAAAGCCTTTGAAGATGCAGGCATTGTATTCAAGCAGAGACATGATGAGAATCATATTCATACTTCTAAAAGTCACTGTGTTTTCAGATTAAAGCTAGATTAAAAGAAGAAAGAACAATTTACCTTTAAAACCTGTTGAAGTGTCTACAAGCTACACTAGGGAGCTGCTTAGTGCATGGTTAGGTAGAAGAATTTAGAAATAAGTTTGGAAGGGGGAAGCTACTAGATACTGAGAACTATATAGATTTACACAGGATGGGATGCACATTCAAGGAAAATCCCCTGTAAAGCAACATTGAAAGATTGGGGAGATAAAATGAACACAGCTAAATGATTAATTAACAAAATAAAATTAGAAGAGAATTATGCATGTCATGGAAATCAAAAGAGAAGAGAGGCAGGAGCACTTGTATTTATGTTCATTTGCTTTATATAGATGGGGAAATTTTGGATGAAAACCCATATAAATGAAGTAAATGAGAAACTGATACACAGAACACTGGATTTCATAATTTCAAACACTATGTTTTGACCATATACTTTCCTCTGCCCTAATTTCTCCCAGACCCACCCCCACCTCCCTACTCACCCATTCAACTTCCAGCTCTTTGTCTTCCTTTTAAAAGAACAAACATGGAGCCTGGTTAGTGTTGGCTGACTACTTCTGAGCATGGAACCTGCCCTGGAGTGTGGTTGATGTAACTAGTATCACTCCATTGAAGAAAGCCAATTTTTCCTCTCCCACTATCAAATGCAAATAGTTCCTTGACTAGGAGCCCCTTAGCTAGGGGTAAGACCTCATGTCTGCTCATTCCCTTCCTTCATACAGTGTATTTTCTCCCTCTCCCTCATTTTAGAAGCAACTCCAGATAAAAGTTAATCAAGTTTAGTTGTTCACTCTTTTTCACAAATTTCTTGATGAACAGCTGAGCTTTTCACCTGGAGTGGAAAACATCCCTTTTCATTAATGACACTTTCTAATTATTTTCTACATTCCAGTGTCAATCTTCATAATATTGGCACCGTAGAACTACTATCTCGCAAAAGCAGCAGAAGATTCCTGGATATCTAAGGATGGTTTAGGTAAGACATCTAATAGTTTAGAGAAGGAATTTGAGGGGCTGGAGAGATGGCTCAGCGGTTAAGAGCACTGGCTGCTCTTCCAGAGGTCATGAGTTCAATTCCCAGCAACCACATGGTGGCTCACAACCATCCATAATGAAATCTGGTACCCTCTTCTGGCCTGCAGATATACCTGCAGACAGAACACTGTATGCATAATAAATAAATCTTTAAAAAAAAGATAAGGAATTTGAAGAAAGACACAGTGGAGGACACAGGATCCAGGTATCTAGGTTCCTCTACTAACTTTGTAACTTTCACATTTTTTCCAGTTCTGTGAGATTCAGCTCCATCTGTGAAATATGAATATCAGTATTGCACAAATAGCAGTTGTATTGAAAATTCATTTAGTTAATACATGTAAAGGGCTCAGAGCAGTGCCCATTCAATGGTAAGTGCTTAATAAATATGGATTGTTGTCATATTACAGTTTCATTCAATATGTACGATGAGCCTTGTTCAAAAACTTAGTATTTCACATGTGCATAATGTACAGCACAAACCTACAAAGAAATCTGATCCATACTTGCCACTTTTACCTATTCTGTGGAACTTCATTTAAAAAAAAATAAAACTTTCTAAGCCTTTATCCCTTTCCCATTCCTGTAAACAAAGAGAGACTTTAGCATTTCCTTTGTTCTTTTCTGACCTGCAGCTGATCCAAACTTCACTCTCTAACTCACCTGCATGTGACACCTCAACTATTTTAAAGATAATTGGGTTCCTAAGTACCTCCTCTAAACATGGACAAGACCAACTGATAATTCTTAAGCAAATAAGCTTACTGAAGCCACCCACATAGGTTTGTTTAGCTTGAAACCAACTAATACTTAGCTACAGAGCCAAGTTAAAAAAAAAAAGCTTTGATGTTTCTCATCAGTGTTTGAATGAATTTGACTTCTGAAGCATTTTCAGATGATAAAAGGAGAGAAAAAACTGAAAGACACTATTCTTTGTGGATTATAATCAATGAAGCACCCTTCTGTGTGTCAGGCCATGCAAAAGGTCACTATGATGAAACATGGGTCCAAAATATGCCTTTGACTACTGAATAACAAGGGACACAATGATTTTTTTTGAAAGGTATAGTGGTTTTAGTGATAAAAGTCCTTAGAGGCATAATG
The DNA here is from genome assembly GCA_907164525.1 of Lophiomys imhausi. Classification (NCBI taxonomy): domain Eukaryota; kingdom Metazoa; phylum Chordata; class Mammalia; order Rodentia; family Muridae; genus Lophiomys; species Lophiomys imhausi. The sequence goes on along the minus strand of CAJQZJ010034502.1, from coordinate 1,311,354 downwards.
ACATTTGCTAATAAAGGATGTGACTTGCCAAATGAGAACAGTATAAAACTGTAATGTATTTGGAAACCAAAGGAAACTATGACCAGGCCTTCTAGCTATCAGTTCCTTTTTTTTTTTTTTGTATTGTTATCAAAGGAGAAGATTTGGTATCTAAAATATGCTTTCTAGCAGGAATAAGATTTATTTTGCTGATACTGGAGGAAATTTTAATCATGTACAGAAAGAAACAAATGCACAATTTGTTAAATAAATAGCAAAAAGTAACATGACCTTAAGAGACTAATGGGTTCTTAAGAAAATGGTTTCCTGGTAACTTACTGCTTTTCAAAAGTTAAGTTCAACTCCCTGTGACAGAATTTCCTTTCCATAAAATCAGAGTGACTAAAAGCATTCAAACTTACAAGTATTTTATGAGGAGCAAATTCAAGTTTTCTGATAATACCTGGTGGAGTTACAATTAAGAAAGACTTAAATCAAGAAATGTTTAAGCTGGGTTTGAAAATGCACAACTATAATTCTAGTACAAATGGGGCTAAAGTATTAGGATCCTGGGTTTCAAGACAACGTAAAATGCATAGCAAATAAAAAGAGTAAAAATTATTTCCTAAACTCAAAGCCCTGAGTTAGTATGCATGACATTAATTTTATTATAACAAATGGGTTTTATGCAGCCATAAACAAAAATGAAATCATGACATTTGCAAGGAAGTGGACGCATGTAAAAATCATCATACTAAACAAAAATAGTCCCAACTTGGACAGATAAATCCTACACTTTTCTCTCATACTTGAAAGCTAAATTTAAAAGTAAGTGGTGTGTCTGTATGTCTGTGTGTATGTGTATGTGTGTGTATGTGTGTGTATATGTGTGTGTATGTGTGTGTATGTGTGTGTGTATGTGTATGTGTGTGTGTGTGTGTGTGTGTTAGGTCATTAAACTAGAGAGGAGGAAATGAAAACAAAGAAATCTTAAAAGAGGTGGAGAATGGAGAGGATAACATAGCACATGCAAAATGAAAGATGGAGGGAAACTAACTCAGGGAAGGAAGAGAAACAGTTAAAATAGTGGATGGGGTGGAGGGGCACACTAGAGGAAGTTTTTAGAAAGCATAATGACATATGCACAAATAAATCATGATGAAATCAAGTGATTTTTATGCTAACCTTAAATTTTAATAAGGAAAAAGAAACATATTGAGAGAGAAAGAGAGAGTGAGAGAGAGAGAGAGACTTAAAAGCAAGAAAGAAAAAGATCCTGAAGTGAGGATGTGTCACAATTGGTAGCGTGTGCTCCGTAATCCAGACATGCTATAACTGCAATACCCACACGGCGGAGGCAGGATGATCAGAGGATCAAGGTCATCCTTAGCTACCTAGCATGTTTGACTCTAAAGGCTAATGTAGGCTAAGAGACTTTGTCTCAAAGGGGGAAAAATGACTTCCTCACCAAACTAAGCAACTTACTTTGCCCTAGTATCATTGAGGCAAAAGTCACAATAAAACACTTTGATTTCAATCCAGCATCACATTCAAAGCACAAGAAAATTGTCAAGCAGCTAGAAAGATGGATCAGTAGGTAAGAGAGCCTACAGCTTTTACAGAGGATACAAATCAGTCCTCAGGCCCCATCTCAGGAGGTCCAGGGCTACTTGTAACTCTAACTCCAGTCAGTGGGTCACACAACCTCAACTGGCTTCCTTGAGCACACATGACACTCTCACACAGCACACACACACACACACACACACACACACACACACACACACACACACGCACACAACATGAATAGAAATAAAAGCAAACCTTAAAAAAATAGAATATTATCAGAAAAATATGATGGTTATCATGGAGATCTTTTACATCTTTGCTTAGATTTGACTATTGTGAATGCAATTGTTTTCCTTATTTATTTCTCAGGGACGTTATTGTTGGTACATACAAAACTTCTGGATTTTTGCATGTGGGTATTGGATCCTTGCACTTTGTTGAAAGTAATTGTCAGAGCAAGTTTTGTATGTAATCTTTAGGGTCATTAGTTTGTTGAAGTTCTGATAATTGAGCCCAAGAGCTTGGCAAACTAGGCAGATCCTATAATGTTGAGCTATATCTTCAGTCAACATTATTTTAAATAAGTCATTTTTACTTTTAAAACCAAATGAAAGACCAAGAATAAAAATAAATATGAACTAAAATATTAAACCTCTATAAATGGCACGTAAGATATAATTCAGTTAAAACTTTAATATACAATCCTGAGAAATCAAAAAGCTTAGAAATATTTAAAAGAAGTTTAGAGACCCTAAAATAGAATGCCAAGTCCATTGAGTATATTGTTATACAAAAGCTACTGATATTTTCATGTTGAATTTGGATCCTTGTGCTTTACTGAAAGTGATTATCAGCCAAACGAGTTTTCTTCACAGATTTTTGAGTGTACAAAAGAGTAACTTTTTTCCTGTGTTTTTGTCCTTTAGATATCTATTTCTCTAAGCAAGAAAATTGCAAGCTGAAGGTGATATACTGAGAAACTGAAGAGTTGTATGTAAAATACCTGATAGCAGAAAGGGAACATTGAAAAGAAGAAGACAGCAGCAGAAAGGGAAGTTAAGTACAAGGGAGGGTGACAGACGTCAATATGAGTAAAGTATAAGAAGTATGCAAGTACAGAAATGCCAAGGTGTTACCCATATTTTATATGATAAAGAAACTGTAAAACGTATTTGGTAGCTATTCTTTCTGTTGTTCTTAATATTTTTTTCAGTTTTTCTAGACTTCAGAAAGAGTTCATTAAAAATAATTTAAAATGCATAAAAGCAATGACTACTTAATTGAAAATGGACTTCTCCAATACAGCAATGGAAAAAATCAATGTAACAGTAAATTGACATGGTAAGTGGATTCAAATTTTACTTTATTTTCTGACATTGAGATATTCTTTCATTCAAAATTCCCTTTTCTAGAAAAAAAATCAAAGAGAACTTAAATAAAATCGACCTTTTCTGAAGTAAAATTTAAAAGTTATAATTCAGGAAGGATAAAAATTGTCCTCAAAGAAAAGCTTAAAACACAAAAGAAAACTTACTAGGCCTTTTGTTCTTCCAGATGCCTTTTGTCCAGATATGTCCTTGAGACTTCAAACACCTGCCTCAGCCAGAAATACAAGAAAACATAGTGCCTATTCGTCCAGTTAGGTAATGTCAGTCAACCTTAGATTCATTTCCTCTTGTCACAACACTTCTTCCCCCACCTAATCCTCTCACAGGGGACCTTAAAAGAACAGGTTCTGCATTCTCCAGACAGGTTGGAAACTTTCTACTCCAGGCCCCTGTCATGCTGCAGGTGTTCTGAAAGCTCTTGCCTGAAAGATGATCTCGCAGTGCCTCTCACTAACCCCCACTAATCCTCTCAAAACCCCAAATCTAACAATTATATGCTTGAACATTGCAAAAAAGTAACTGTTAAGCATTCTCACCACAAAAAAGCTAAGTATGTGAGGTAACGAGTCTGTTAATAAACTGCACTTAGACATTTCACTGTGTACCAAAACACTCATTGGCTCCCCATAAATTTATACAGTTTAAAAATATATTTCTGTTGTTTTGTATTGTATTTGTTGTTATAAGAGAAACAGCCATTTGTTGGACTGAAAAGGGAAGCTGTGGGGGGAAAAATATATACCTTAAACTTAAAAAAAAGGAAGTGGATGGGAGGGTTGAGTGGAAAGAGGGTGGGAGAGTGGGAGCAGAGTGGGGACTAGGGAGGGGATTGCAATTAAGATGTAACTTGAAGAAATAATAAATAAATAAATAAATAAATAAATAAATAAATAAATAAATAGATAGAATTGAAAATATATATATAAAACATTCATTTATTTATGTGTGTATTTGTGTCTGTATGTTAGTGTGTGTGTGTCTGTGTATGTGTGTGCATGAGAACTTTCACACATGTAACAAAGTTCTTCTGGAGGTCAGAGGACAAATTGAAAGATTAAGTTCACTTCTGTCATGTGGGTCATGGGAATGAATTCATATCCTACAGGGTTGGCAGCAGGTTCCTTTACCTGATGAGCCATCTTAACAAACCGATAACCCCACATAGTTTTTATTTCTCTAAATAAAACAACATGAATAAATTTGAAAAAGTCAGAAATAGATATTTGGAGGAGATGTTCAGACCCTATAATTTATAGAAATATATAAAGACTATTCATTGATCAATTGTGTACCTCCACACCACTAACACATTGCCTCTGGTACTGTTAGAAAAATGTTCTCCAATTTTGTTTTGTTTTCTTATAAAAGTTGTTTTGGGTACTCTAAGATCTTTGAATTGCCATGTTTTTGTCAATTTCTACAAAAAAAATTAAGGTGATGTTTGAACAAGCATTGATTTGTCAATTTTGGAGAACTGATATCTTACCAATTTTGAATTTTGTGATTCACAAATTGTAGCTATTAAGAAATATGCTGCTATTTTTTTCCTCTAAACTCAGGGACAAGGCAAGGATGCCCACTTTTGCCATATCTCTTCAACTTAGTACTTGAAGTTCTTGCTAGAGTAACAAGAAAACTAAAGGAGATCAAGGGGATACAAGTTGGAAATGAAGAAGTCAAATTAGCCCTATTTGTAGACAATATAATACTATACATAAGCAACTCCAAAAATTATTCCACTAGAGAACTCTAACAGCAGATAAACACCTTCAGCAAGGTGGCTGGATACAACATTAATTCAAAAAAATCAGAAGCCTTAATTCTTACAAAAAAAATAAATCGACTGAGAAAAAAATTAGGGAAACAACACCCTTCACAATAGACACAAACAATATAAAATATTTGGGGGTAACTCTAACCAAGCAAATGAAAGACCTGTATAATAAGAACTTCAAGTCCTTGAAGAAAGAAATTGAAGAAGATGTCAGAAGATGGAAAGATCTCCCATGCTCATGGATAGGTAGGATCAACATAATAAAAATGGCCATCCTGCCAAAAGCAATATACAGATTCAATGCAATTCCTATCAAAATACCACCACAATTTTTATAGACCTGGAAAAAGCAATTCTTAACTTCATATGGAATAACAAAAAAAAATAAAAAACCGAATAGCTAAATCAATCCTGTACAATTAAAAAAAAAATCTGGAGGCATCACCATCCCAGATTTCAAGCTGTACTACAGAGCAATAGTAATAAAAAAACATCACAGTATGGGTATAGAAACAGACCAGTGGATCAATGGAATCGAATTGAAGACCCAGAAATGAACCCACACACCTATAGTTACTGTATTTTTGACAAAGAAGCCAAAACCGTACAATGGAAAAAGGACAGCATCTTCAACAAATGGTGCTGGTTGAACTGGATGTCGACATGTAAAAGAATGAAATTAGACCCATACAAATTACCTTGCACAAAACTTAAGTCCAAGTGGATCAAAGATCTTAAGGCCTGACACACTAAATCTGTTAGAACAGAAAGTGGGGAAAACCCTTGAACTCATCAGCACAGGTGGCAATGTCCTGAACAGAATACCAACATCTCAGGCTCTAAGACCAAAAATCAATAAATGGAACCTCATGAAACTGAAAAGCTTCTGTAAGGCAAGAGACACTGTCATTTGAGCAAAATGGCAACCTACAGATTGGGAAAAGATCTTCACCAACCCCACATATGACAGAGGGCTAATATACAAAATTTGCAAAGAACTCAAGAAATTAAATGCCAAGAAACCAAATAATCCAATCAAAAAGTGGGGAACAGTGCTAAACCAAGAATTCACAAAGGAGCAATCCTTAATTGCTAAGAGACACTTGAAATTGCTCAGCATCTTTAGTCATCAGAGAAATGCAACTCAAGACGACTCTGAGATTCCATCTCACACCTGTCAGAATGGCTAAGATCAAAAACTCAAAAGACAGCACATGCTGGCGAGGTTGTGGATAAAAAAGTCTACACTCCTCCATTGCTGGTGGGAGTGCAAGCTTGTACAACCACTATGGAAATCAGTCTGGCATTATCTTATAAAACTTGGAATAGCCCTACCCCAAGACCCAGCCATACCACTTCAGGGTATCTACCCAAAAGGTTTCTCACCAAACCACAAGGACATATCCTCGTCTATTTTCATAGCACCCTTATTTGTAATAGCTAAAAACTGGAAACAACCCAGATATCTCTCAACTGATGGATTGATTAAAAGAATTGTGGTACATTTACATAAAGGAATTCTACTCAGCTGTCAGAAATAAGGAAATCATGCAATCCTCAGCCAAATGGATGGAACTAGAAAAGCTCATTCTGAGTGAGCTAACCCAGACTCAGAAAGAAGCACATGGCATCTATTCACTTATAGTCAGATTTTAGCCATAGAGTACAGGATAACTATACTACAACCAATGCATCTAAGGGAACATAACATAGACTTTGTTACCTGTCAATGAGACACTTTGCCCTAGTGGTGCTGCCTTGTAGGCCCCCAGTATATGAGGATGCTCTTGACCCTCATATGACTGCTGATCTGGGGTGGGGGACTGATATGTAGGGACATGCCACTCTGGACGAGTGGGTTGGAAGGGATCGGATGTAGAGGGTTGGAGGATGGGACTGGGAGGGGTGGAAAGAGGGTACTGTGATGGAGATGTAACCTAAAGTAATAAATAAACATAAAAAATGCAGAAAGTTAAAACCCTGAAGGAAAAAAAAAACAAAGAAAGAAATATACTGCCTTTGCCTTACAGAAGCTTTTCAGTTTCATGCGGTCCGATTTATTGATTTTTGGTCTTAGAGCCTGAGCTATTGGTGTTTTGTTCAGGAAATTGTTATCAGTGCCCATGAGTTCCAGGATTTTCCTCACTTTCTCTTTTATTAAATTTAGTATGTCCGGTTTTATGTTGAGGTTTTTGACCCACTTGGAGTTAAGTTTTGTGCAGGGTGATAAGTATGGATCTATTTGCATTCTTCTACATGTTGACATCCAGTTAGATCAACACTATTTGTTGAAGATGCTTTCCTTTTTCCAATGTATGGTCTTGGCTTTGTCAAAAATTATGTGACCATATTTGCATGGGTTTATTTCTGGGTCTTCTATTCGATTCCATTGATCAACTGGTCTGTTTCTATGCCAGTACTATGCTGTTTTAATTACTATTGCTCTGTAGTGCAACTTGAAATCCACAACTCAAAATGACTCTGAGACTCCATCTCGCACTCATCAGAATGGCTAAGATCAAAAACTCAAATGATAGCACATGCTGGCCAGGATGGGGAGAAAAGGAACACTCCTCCATTGCTGGTGGACATGCAAACTTGTACAAGCACTTTGGAAATCAATCTGGAGATATCTTAGAAACTTGGGAATAGTTCAACCTCAAGACCCAGCCATACCCCTCCTGGGCATATATCCAAAAGATTCTTCACCAAACAAGGACATCGCCTCAACAATGTTCATAGCAGCTTTATTTGTAATAGCCAGAAACTGAAAACAACCCAGATGTCTTTCAACTGAAGAATGGGAAAAAAAACCTCTGGTGCATTTACACAGTGGACTACTTCTCAGCTATCAGAAACAAGGAAATAGTTTCTTTAGTGGGGTTAGTTACAAGTTGTTAACTAGTCTTGTTAAACAAGGGTTAGGAGGTTAGACCCAGGGATGTATCTTTTTTTCTTTTCTCTATCCTTCTTTCTTACCAATGCAGGGGGAAAAGACTTGAAAAGGAAAAAAAAGGGCAGATAGACACAACATAGATAAAGAAAAAGGGGTATGTTATTGAATCTCCTCTCATATCTTTGTATATTGATACAAAATTAAGGTTATATTTGGCTACATTGGTATAGTTCTTTATATACTGATACAAAAGTAAGGCTATCTCTTTTTAAAGTATTGTACCTTCATAATATTTTAAAATGCAATGTGAAGTTTTGGCCTTTTGATAGAAACTGTCAGACTGTTTAGGATAATTAAGAAATGCAAGCTAATAGTCATTCAAACTTGTCATTTTGTTAGGAACTCGTGTAGTGTATCACATATGTTTTCTAAGTTAACCAGAAATCAAGTTGCTAAGAGATGAGTAATATTTGCTTATTCCAATATATGGAGATAGATAGTCTTCAAAAACCTCAAGAGATCTGTAGAATATATCATTCAAATATGTTTTGTTAACTTAGAATTTTTAATATTGAGACGTGTCAGCTCCTGATAGCACCCCCAATTCTACTTGGAGTAGATGATGAGCATCAAAGAATTTCCATTTGGAGATGGTTTCATTAGTGGCAAGTTGTCACTGGGCAAGAGAAAACCCTTGTTTCAACTCTAGGCAGAATGCTGTCCAAAAAGGACAAAACTTGGAAGCAGGTAAGTTGACATCCTAACTCTGCCAAGACAGGGTAGGCAAGTCCTTCATAATTCCTGCTTTACAATTAATGTCTGTCCAAGGTACTGGGCCAAAAGCCTGATGATAAATGCTCCAACATTATAGAGAGAAATTGGAGTCTGTCCAGGCAACCAGTTGTCTGTCATTTCTTAGTTTTGGAAGCTGCTTGCTCTGTACTTCCTGTTTATTCAGATATATTTATCCTGCTCAGGTTCCTGGTGTAGTTAAAGACTGGATAGTTATAGCCTCACAGTTACATTTTAAGTTGTTTAGTTGTAAAAAAAAATATGGCTAATTAAACTATTTAACCAGTATTTAAATTATTGTTAATTGATTTGGAACTGTTAATTCTTAACCCGCCATTATAAATGAGCACACAGACACCACATGGATTTTAACAAGACTTGGCCTGAATTGTGCAATCCTAGCCCATCTAAGATAGCTCATAATTCTATTACCCAAATATGACCCAATATATACATACGTCCTCTTGGACTACCATTCTCCATGATATGCCAATGTTCCTGGCGTTGTGGAATGAGGTTCTTTTCTCTAACCCATGGTGTGTGCCTCCTTCTTGCTGCTTCTGGCTGGAATCAATTAATCCTCTGTCTAAAGCGCAGGCTTCCTGTTCTAACCTCAGGAAGTACCACCTTTCTCTGTCTTTGCCCAATCTCAGACCTCAGTATTTATTTTAACCAATCAGAGTCAATGTAGGTAACAGACGGCAAGCAGGACCAATTAATTAACATTTAGAATGCTTAACACTACCCCATCATTTAGTAATTAAAAGGATGTTCTAGGTCTAAGAAGATGTTTCTAAGTTGGCAATGCAAGTTAGGATGGAAATTGCGTTAGGTTTAGAACTTTAAGCTCATGGAGATAGATAGATAATAGAATATTAATATCAGATGCCAAATATGTATGGACTGGGCATTGGGAATGTATGTTATACCTTATAATTTTCATAATTGTTGTCTAATTGTTCTTACTGCTTTGTATTGTATTTACTGTTACAAGAAAAAGAGCCTTTTATTGAACTAAAATGGGGAGCATTTGGGGGGAGATATACCTTAAGTTAAAAAAAAAAGCAAATAGGAAGGTGAAGGGGAAGAGGGTAGGAGGGTGGTACCAGGAGAGTGAGGATGGAAAGGACTGTGGTTGAGATGCAACTTGAATACATAAATAAATTCTGGGGAAAAAAAGAAGAAATTTGTTGCCTAAGTCTCCTGTTTGTGATGCCTACCTTGGCCACGCTGCAACAATTTTGTGAAGAATATAGTCTCTACCTACTACTCTTAGCCAAAATTTAAGCATTGTTTTCATTTTGTTTTGTTTTGAAGTGCAAACTTGTTTCTACAGGATAAGAGTCTTTAATAATTTGGGATCATACAAAACACATTGATATATTCAAAAAATCTTAGATCTACATTGTAGTCTGAGACTATATATCTCCACAAAGGTCACAATTTCTACTCCTAATGCCTTCACTTTGTTCTTGAAAATTCTGTTCCAAGTCTTCCTTCCCCATTCTTCCTATATATAGCTGTCTATTCTAAATGGGATGTCTCCATCAAACCTCTCCCATAAGTGCTCACGGAACCCTGCAGGCAGAAAGAGTGTAATATTTTGTTGTTTCTGACGGCTGAGTAGTATTCCGTTGTGTAGATATACCACAGTTTTTTTTATCCATTCCTCAGTTGAGGGACATCTGGGTTGTTTCCAGTTTCTAGCTATTACAAATAAGACTGCTATGAACATAGATGAGGAAACATCCTTGTGGTTTGGTGAAGAATCATTTGGATGTATACCCAGAAGTGTTATGGCTGGGTTTTGAGGTAAAGCTATTCAAAGTTTTATAAGGTATCACCAGACTGATTTCCATAGTGGTTGTACAAGTTTTCACCCCCACCAGCAATGGAGAAGTGTTCCCCTTTCTTCACAACCTCACCAGCATGTGCTGTCATTTGAGCTTTTGATCTTAGCCATTCTGACAGGTGTGAGATGGAATCTCAGAGTCGTCTTTAGTTACATTTCTCTGATGACTAAGGATGCTGAGCATTTCTTCAAGTTTCTCTCAGCCATTAGAGATTCCTTCTTTGTGAATTCTCTTTTTAACTCTGTTCCCCATTTTTTTATTGGATTATTTTATTTCTTGGCTTTTAATTTTTTGAGTTCTTTGTAAATTTTGGATATTAGCCCTCTGTCAGATGTGGGGTTGGTGAAGATCTTTACCCTATCTGAGGCCCCCAGTGTATGAGGAGGCTCTTGGCCCTCATATCAGTGCTGAACTGGGGTGGGGTCCGATATGTAAGGACACTCCACTTGGAGGAGTAGGATGGAAGGGATAAGGGTTAGAGGGTGGAGGGTGGGACAGGGAGGGGTGGAAAGAGGGCACTGTGGTGGAGATATAACCTGAAGTAATAAATAAACATTAAAAAATAAATATAAATAAGAGGTTTAAAAAAAGAAAGGAAGAAAGAGTGTAAGAATCAGAGAGGATGGAGGACATGAGGAAAATAAGACCCTCTGAATAGACTGAGCCAAGCTCATATGAACTCACAGATACTGAAGCAGTAAGCAAAGGGTCTGCATGGTCTGCATTAGATCTTTTTCTGTTGGGGAGAGGGGGAGTGGGAGAGCCCTAGAATTGAAAGGAGATGTGGACACATGCCCTATCCCTATCCCAGAAGTAATCTCCAATGATAGTTCAAAATAAAGAAGTTTTCTCAAAGGAGTTTCACTGGAAAAACACACTAATCTTAAGTATAGGCTACATGCCCAGCAGTAGATGGCCAACTGAAAACAAACTCAATAGCATGTTCGGAGGATCTTTGTCTCATAATGTATCAAGTTTATTTTTGTTTTTGGCTTTGTTTTTGTTTTTTACTTTTATTTTTTATTTATTTTTAACCATACAGATTTTCCATACATATTATGGCTTTTGCCTTGGGGCTTTTTATGGGATTCATAAATGTATGTCTAGATCTGTTTCTTATGCCTTTTCTTGGGCTTTTTTTTCCTTTTGTTTGCTTGTTTTGTCCTATTCCAATTTGTTTGTTTTTGTTTTATGTTAGAGAGACAACATTTTGTAATGTTATAGGAACTCCATGGAACCCCCTTAACCAATAACTCAACAAGATGTAATCCATTCCTGGCACAAACTGAGACAAGGTCTCACTTTGTAATGTAGTCTGGCCTCAAATTCCTGTCCCTTTTGTCTCAGCATCTCAAATGGAAGGATCAAAGGTATGTAACTCTATATGTGGTCTAATTTATTTATATTATCATTTATATATCTAAATTGGGGAAGATTAAATTCATGGCACATTTGTTTCCAAGAACCTTTCTATTTTCTTTTTAATTCTGGAAGGAACTTCTGCAACATTTACTTGTACTTACACACTTTTTTGTGAATTTTACCACTTTTTGTTAAGATCTTACTCTGTGTTGTTTTCAAAATTTGTAATTTATATAATTTTCATACATATTAAATACTTCAATCCTTTGTCATTATTTGACCAAAAAAATCCCAGATTATAATTTGTCACTAAATTTTATCTATTGCCCAGTGAGATGGACAGATATTTGATTTTATACATTTATTTTTTAAAATACAATCAAAATTTTAAAAAATCCTTTCGTAATTATTATCTAAATGATTAGTCTGTTGTCTCCATTTTTCATTATTTTACTGTCACCATATTTCATTTAATATTTTCCTCTCAATATGAGCAATACTTTGAAAAACTTTCACTGTCTTCACTTCCTTAAAATAGTGGCAATAAACTAGAGAGTCTACCCATCAATTTCTACCTGTAGTGTTTCAAAGGCTCTATAATATAAATGCATTATTCTGATTCCCTATTTTATAAATAATTGAATATATTGCACAAAACATTTTGCACAACAGCTGGAGAATTAAAATATTAAACTCCCAATGGTGATTGCTAATTATTTTCCTTTTTTCTTGGTGACAGACCTCAAGTTGACAGAATGCAAAATGAATGTAAATTACAAATAGAAGTCACATTACTGTGAATTCAATTTCCACACATCATTATTAGACAAAGCCATTAATCATAACTTACCAGAGAAAACACTGTAGATTGTTGATAGGAATTCAACCATCAAAATGCTGATCATCTATCTGGTTTAATGAACACACAATGGGGATTCTTTAGTAAGTAAAAATATCAATAAACGTAGGTTGGTTTTATACCAATTTTGGCCCCTGTTGAAGGCGGAACTCACTAGTGGTGGAAAAGAATGTGAGTTCTGATAGGTATCAGACTTTGCAAAAGATATGTCATAAAACCATGTAACTGAGGGGGGCTGATAAGTGGATCCCCCCACAGCAGAGGAATAGGGTAGGTGGGGGTTAAAGGGTGGAACCAGGAGGGGAGGAGGGAAGGGGCTGTAATTGAGATGTAACTTGAATTAATAAATAAATGTATAAAAATATGTAAGTAATTAAATTTAGAAGGAAAAAGGAGAAGATTAATATTGAACTATGGTGCCCTGTAAAACCCAAGGGGTAAGTTTTGACTTGAAATGAACACCATTTTGTGATTCGACAGGGTGTCCTAGGCTTACCATTTTTGCATGTGTTCTTACATGTAATTATCCTGAGATTTTTGATGATTCTAATGCTCAGAAGGATTATGCAAGTAGATCAAAGTTACTCAGCTGGAAATGGATGGCCTAGATAATAATGCTTTATTTGTGACTCTGAATCTAGTTCTATGGTGATGCAGATGTTGCATAAGCATACTGCAATCAGCAAGCCTTCTAGAGTGTGTTGTCATTAAATATTGCAGTATTCTGTCAACGTGCGAATAGGATTTAATGGATATGATAGGCTCATATATAAAAACCAGTGAGACCATTATTCTTTTTGATTGGCTTGATTGATGCAAAAGTATACTTTCAATACTGTAACAATGTGCAAGAGAATCCAGGTAAGGTAGGCCTAGTGATGAGCAGTGAGTAAGGAGGTAAGCTGTAGAAGGGAATTTGAAGGACTTCTTTTCAGTTCTAACAAACAAATGACAACATGTCATGTTCACTACTAGTCTATCAACAATTTTCTTCATGAATATTTATCTTTTAACCTCTATGCACCATTACAGGTAGGCCTGCACCCTGCTGTTTCACTACCTGCTGCTTCAGATGTCGTTAATTAGTAGGGATCATAACTTTTTTAACAGCAGGTCAAGGAAAAGAACAGAAAGAAAGGGCCTGAGAGATGGAGCAAAGTATAAGGAACATAATCTGGGAAGGAGTATGGAGGGTAAAGTCAAGGTTAGAAGCCTAGAACCATGATAGAGTATGGAGTAACTGCGTTATTGAATAAAGTAAGAGGGTAGAGATCTTCCTGACTGTACTGTATTCAGCTGTTGCTTTTTGGTTTGCCTAGAGCTTCTTGTTATGGGTTAAATGTAATGCCTATCTCCAGGATCTTATGACACCCTCTTACTCAGAGAGAGGTAAAATGGCAGAAGACAAATGAAAATCCAGAGAAATTGCTTCTCCAACACACTGCTGCCCTCTCTTCCACCTGACAATCTCTCTCCACTGCTCCCCATTGCCTCTCCACTTTGGGATTTTTCTACTTTTCTACAAATCTGTCTACAAAAGTGTTCTGAAAACTGTTGAGGATGACAAGGTTGCGTTCTTCTTTTTAGCTGTGACCATTTACTGAATGAATTTGAGCACTGAATAGATTAGAGGGTGTACATAATTCTTGTCCAGCTTACAACCACTTACAACACACAGGGTTTGTCCAACACAAGGGTAGTATGAACAGTTCATTTGATTTGACTTTTTTGCATGAATTATGAAAAGTGGATTGACTTATACTTTGCTCCTTTTGGAGTAATTGGATAAATAATTTCAAATGTAATTACCCTCTATTCGTGTCAGAATATATATTAAACATCTGTATGAATCCATGTTGCAACAAATAGAAGAGATCAGTTACCTTTGAATAACTCAGTAAATACTTGAAAAATAACATAAGTGTAAAAGTATAAATATCACAAGTAACTATGTACTTCCAAAGAAACAGATTTCCCATTCTGCTGAAACAGGAATATTTCAGGAAATATCATTCTCAAAGCTAATACCTCATTTTGAAATGACAGTTAAGACTTATTTCTTTGTCTCCTAATATATATATATAATCTAAGATAAAAACTCGTACATACATAAAAGGAATGGCAATTATCTTTATGAAATACCATATGTTACCCAGAAATGTGAGTTCACATCAGTCAGACTTTACAGAAAAAAATACAAATTATCCAATAATTGCAAACTATAAGATACAAAGGTTTAATATATATCATGACATAGATAGAGACTAATTATTTTTCTGAAATAATTTATCCAAATACTCCAAAAGGAACAATGTAAAAGTCAATCCATTATCTCATAACTTATGCAAAAATGTTAAATCAAATGAACTTGATAATTACTATATTTGTAAAGTTTCCTAAAGGCAGAGAATATTAGAGAATTTTAAAATAAAAAATAAAACTAATGGTATATCTAAAAATGAATAATGCTTGCACTCATCTAGTATTTAAGCTATATTAGGCACTCTTGAGGGCACTACCTTATAGCATTTCTTTTCATCCAGACAACCTATATGCTGGACA
>CAJQZJ010034502.1:1273063-1295920 GCA_907164525.1 Lophiomys imhausi | reverse complement strand
GGTTGGTATCAAGAGGCCAGAGCTTCACATTTCATTTTTAAGTATCTCTAGGTTCGATACCATTAGGAAGCGTTACCTTTAATTTTGTATCCATATACAAAGATCTATTCAAATGTGGCTAAATATACTCTTAATTTTGTATCAATATACAAAGATCAATGCCTATGTGGCCCAATACAATCTTAATATTGCATCCATATTCGAGGGTCAATACAATTGTGGCCAACTAAAATCTTAATTTTGTATCAATATACAAATATCAATACCGACGTAGTCCAATACAATCTTATTTTTGCACAATAAACAATGGTCAATACCACTTTAGCCAAATATACTACTAATTTTGTATCAATATACAAAGGTATAAGGGCATATTCAATAATCTGACCCTTCTTCTTGGTCCTTCCTGTGCTATGTCTATGTCTCAATTTTTCTCAAGTCCGTGCATTCCTACATAGGAGATAAAGAAGGATACAGAAAAGGGAAAGAAGGAATACCCTGGGTCTAACCTCCAAAACCCATTAAACAGGAGAAAGCACAAAGAAAGTCTAGAGCAGTGGTTTTCAACCTTCCTAATGCTGAAGCATTTAATACAGGCCCTCATGTGTGGTGACCTCTCCAACTACAAAATTATATTTGTTGCTACTTCATAACTGTAATTTAGCTGCTGTTATGAATTTTAATGCAAATATATAAGATATGTACGATATTTGATATGTGTCAACAAAGGGGTCACAACCCACAGGTTGAGAAACATTTGATAAACTAGGTATTTTATACAAGACCATGGAATAAATAATCACATCAAACACTGACTATAAACTTCAGTTTCCTTATTGGAGCTTAACAGAAGACCACTTTGATGCCAAGGCTAAGTAGGAAAGAATGAGTACCCGAAAAAGTGATGGTTGCAGTAAAAACTCAAATTATTTATGAGATTTTGTAAAGAAGAATGAACAGGATTTGATAATTGATTGCATATGAAAAATGAGAGGTGTCTTTTTCAGTTTCAGTAATTTAGTGGGTATATTAAATAACTATATTAGTTGTCTTTATATCACTGTGGCCATAGTTCCTGATATAGCGAAGTTAAGGAAGAAAATGATTCACAGGTTCAGAGATTTATCAGCCCTTCATAGAAGGGACATCACAGAGGAAGAGCTCAGTCCATGGTAACAGTAATATGACATAGAGTCTTGATACTATGGTAAATCAGAAAGATAATGGTGAAGCAGAATCCAGGAGTATAACCTTCAAAGTCCCACCCCTAGTCACCTAATTTTGCCAACAAGGCCTCACCTATGTAAGGTTCTCACGTTTTCAAAACACCATCTGGGAGACAATCTTTAAAAACATGAGCCTGTTAAGGGCATTTCATATTCAAACTATAGCAACTACCCAGGAAAAATGAATAGGAACTGGCTTGAGAAAAGATGAGTTCAATTTAGACACAAAATACTGAAAAGCAGTAAGGATCATGCCATAAGGATAATGGTATCTGTAAATAAATACTCAGGATGTATAAGGATATAGGAAAGAATCCTGAGAAAAGTTTATTGACACAATACATATACAAAAATCCTTATTTACTAGATTTTCTATAATGAAAAGAACAAATGAGTCTGAGTTAATAAGAAAGATAAGAAGATGAGGACACGTCAGTCTTATAGAAAGCAGGCAAATGGAAAATGTGCCAGTACTAGGGAAAACTTAAAGGTACATGGTGTACATATGTGAAAATGTAGTGATGAAACCCATTATTATGTATAGTTAATATATACTAGCATAAAAGTAAATGACTACAAAGGAAGTCAACAGGATGAGGGCGGAGGAGATGCTGTTCCATTGTCAGAATCGTTTGAAAGAGCATTTTCATTAAAGTGGCAAGGGCAGAAGATGTATGATGAGTCACTGAGAACAAAGAAATGTTAGCTGTGATAAGAGTTGATACACAGCCCTTTCAAGACATCCAGGAAGGGGGAAGATGTGAATGATAAAGTGCAGCTTAAGAAGAAAACAAGGTTGAATAGGACTTCTTTAAGCCATGAACTCTTTTAGCATAATTGTAGACAAAGACAAAGGAGCCAGTGGAAGGTATTAAAAAATAAAAGATTGAAGGAATAATTTATTTCTATCTGAGGAAGATGTCACATGAATATAAAAGGAGAAGGTAATAACACCAGGATTCATATTCCTGTTTCCCAAATGCCAGCTCACAAACTGTTTCTAGAAGAAATGGATCAGAATTACATCAACATCTCCCCCCCTCAGCTTTATTGGCTCATTATATCTGAGTTTGGACATATATATATGCATATATATATATATATATATAGACACATGAGTTATTGCCACAACAATAGAGGAAATAAATATATCCATCACCTTCAAATGTTTCTTTGTTTCTTTTTTCTTAGTTTCTTTCAGTTTTGAACTGCAATTTTACTGCTTGAGAATATAGAAAGCTTTCTTGCCATGTGTCTTGGTAGTGAATATTTGCATATAACACCAGAATTACAGGCCACAAAAACAAAAAAGAGAAGCAGAATTTTATCAAATAAGAAGCTGCTCTGCAGTAAAGGAGGAACAATATAGGGATTAGGAGAAAATATTACAATGGGCAATTTTTCACCACATATAAGAAACTCCTAAAGAAACATATCCACAGAATTATCATGAACATGAAAAAATCACCATATGTGAAAACTACTAGTACAGATTTTATCGACACCTCAAATATCACAAATGGGAATAGGCAGTGATTGCTCAGAAATGATATGTAAGCATAGACAAAGATCAAACTAAACAAAGTAAAAATAAAAGCTTCATTTTTTGTACAAAATTGCTGCATTTTTGCAAGGTTAAAGTCATACAAATACACTTTGCCTTCATGCAAAACTGGTGTTACATTCTAGGCCTAGATAGTTTTATGATTTTCTCTCCATTTTAGATTTTCCCTCTGGGGAAGATAAATGAAAGTCATGTGCATTACAGGGAACAAATGCTTCATTGTAATGGTTTGTGAGTAGTCAGCTCTGATCTTAATTTTGACAGCTTGGCTCTTGAGTTAAGTTTGATAGAAAAGTCATAAAGAAGCAAGCAATTCCATTCAAGTGAGTCTTTATTAGGAATTAAACTCCAGCAGGAAGAACCCCATACAGGACTTACTCCTACCGGAAGTGAGGTGCTTTTTACAGTCTGGCAGGCAGCTCACACAGCTGTACTGGTGGCTTTTGCACACTGCTCAGGACATCTGCATGTATCTCATCTGATCCTTACTCTAGCACAAGAATCCATACTCAGCTGAAAGCCACTCACATGTGTAGACTTAGCAGTATTTTACTGCCATCTCAGGAAGATAATATAGCAGAAAGTATGACACTTTGTGAATGTGGAAGCTAGAAGAAAGTCCCTTTCCACCCTTTATAGGAAATAGGTGGTACAAGTAAGCATGTTCTGCAAAAATATGTTTAACCTTGGACATGAAATTGGTCTTTATCTTGTCTCAAGCTTATTCTGCCCCATGTATCACAGCGTCTCTAATGTTCCAGGATTCCCTTTGCCTTATTGAATGTCAAAATCATCCCCAAGCAATGTGACAAAACTAAAAACAGTCCCCTATGCTCCAATTTCCAACACATTCCTTAAGAATGCTATTCTCTGAGGCTGGAGAGATGACTCAATGGTTAAGAGTAGACTCTTACATCAGGAGGATCTTACAATGGACCAGGGTTCAGTTCTCAGCACCAACATGACTGTAAGTAGAAACCACCAGAGTCCATAGGGATATTTATTTAAATATTTATTTCAGGAGTTGGGTGGAGGCCTGGGTGCAATCCGATCACTTAGGAGATTGAGAAAGGAGGATTGGTCCAACTTCAAGACCATTCTGGACACACGACTAGACTGAGGATCAGTGAACTGGCTTAGTGGATGAAGGCATCTGACTATTAGTCTGACAACCTGAGCTTGATCCCCATGACTCACTTAGTAGGAGAGAACCATCTCTTAAAAGGTATCCCTTGAATTCCATATGTGCACCACAGCACATGTACACACACACACACACACACACACACACACACACACACACACACAAATAAATGAACATAAAAGGAGACTAGTTGAGCCAGGCATGGTGGTGCATGCCTTTAATTCCAGCACTTGGGAGGCAGAGGCAGGTGGATCTCTGTGATTTCCAGGCTAGCCTGGTCTACAAAGTGAGTTCCAGGATAGTGAGTACTGTTACACAGAGAAATCTTGTCTCCAAAAACAAAAACAAACAAAAAAAATACTAGTTGGAATACAAATTTAACTACTGAATTACAAGAAAAGAGATGATGAGATTTTTTTAGCATGTATTTATTTCAAGTTACATCTCAATCACATTCCCCTCCCTCCTCCCCATTAATTATTGCACTGTATATTTTGATCTAAGCCCCCACCCTCTTTTCCTCCCAGTTCCACCCTTGCACTCCCTCCCCCATTCTCCCGTCCCTTTCTCCTGAGAGAAGGAGAGACCAACAAGGATACCAACCTGCCCAGGAATGTCACGTTACATCAGGACTAATAGCATCCTCTCCCACTAAAGCCAGACAAGGAAACCCAGCTAAGGGGAAGGGATCTAAGGGCAGGCAACATAGTCAGAGACAGCCCCTGCCTCAATTATTAGGAGACCCACATGAAGATCAAGCTGCACATCTGCTACATATGTGTAGGGGGCCTAGGTACAGTCCATGAATGCTTTTTGATGGGTGATTCAGTCTCTTTGAGCCCCCATAGGCCCAGATAAGCTTATTCTATAGGTCTTCTTGTGGTGTCCTTGACCCTCAGACTCCCTCAATCCATCCCCTTCCCTTCCACAAGACTCTCTGAGCTCTGCCTAATGTTTGGCTGTGGGTCTCTGCATCTGTTTCCATTAGCTGTTCAATGAAGCCTCTCAGAAGACAGTTATACTAGGCTCCTATTTACAAGCATAGCAGAATAACATTAGTAGTGTTAGGTGTTGGCTCTCTGTCATAGGATGGGACTCTAGTTGGGCAAGTCATTGGTTGGCCATTCCCTCAATCTCTGCTCCATCTTTATCCCTGCACATCTTCTAGGAAGGACAAATTTTGGGTCAAAGGTTTTGTTGGTGGATTGGTGTCTTCTTCTGTGTGTTAGAAGTACTGTCTGGCTTCTGAGGTTAGCAACTTTAGGTTCCATATCTCCCACTTCAAGGAGTCTCAGCCAGGTTCACCCCCATATCCTCCCAGGAGCCTCCCCCTTCCTATGTGTCCAGCTTCTCTCAGAGATGTCCCTCCACCAATTTCAGTTCTCTTTCCCAGACCTCTCTCCCCCACTCTCTCCACACCTGGTCTGATTATCCACTCCAATTCCTCTCCCCACCCCCTCTCCCACTCAGTCCACTTCCTCCATTCCCCTCCAACGTCTATTTTGCTTCCCTTTCTGAGTGAGATTCAAGTATCCTCTTTGAGCCTTCATTGTTGCTTAACATCTTTGGATCTGTGGATTGTAGCATGGTTATCCTGCACTTTATAGCTAATATCCACTTACAAGTGAGTGCATACCATGTATATCTTTCTGGGTCTGGGTTACCTTGCTCAGATTATTTTCTAGTTCCATTCATTTGTCTGAAAGTTTCATGATGTCCTTGCTTCTGATAGCTGAGGAGTATTCCATTGTGTAAATGTACCACACCTTGTTTATCTATTCCTTGGTTGAGTGAGATTTAGATTGTTTCCAGTTTCTGCTTATTATGAATAGAACTTCTATGAATGTAGATGAGCAAGTGTCCTTGTGGTATGCTGTAACTTCTTTCGTCTTTTGAGTAAATGTGTAGGAGAAGTATAACTAGGTCTTGAGGTAGAACTATTCCCAATTTTCAGAGAAACAGCCAAATTGATTTCTAATGGACTAATAAAAAGCTAGAGAAGTCAGATGCATATAATGTGGCTGATATTTCTGAGTTTGAAGACTCATGACCTCACAAAGAAGGAACACAGAGGACACTGAATTCTGATGTTCAGCTGCCATCATAATGAGATAATACATTTCCGACAGCTAAACTCCTCAATCGGTGGCACTCAGTGAAGGCAGATCTGCCAAACTGTTATACTATAGAAAGTCAGAGTGCTGATCAACATGCAGCTAACCCTATCTTTTATCACTTAAGATAACCAAGAGAGGGTGACTGCAGTGACACAGCAGAACTTGATGGCTTCCACAAGGGATGAAATGTGATCTGAGGGACAATATGACTACAAAGGACTTCCAAGAGAACCAGTGCGTCCCCAGAGCCATCCTAGCGATGGCTACCCTAGAGTACTTAATGTTGTGGCAAAGAGACCACCTCCGTTAGGCAAGAGACCACGTCTGCTATACAAGAGACGATCTCTGCTAGCTTACAGTCATGTTGATTACCGAGAGCGTGACAGGGGTCCAAGTTTTTCTTATGATTGAAGAAGTGACCCACCTCACAGAGGAGTTGAATCTGGCTACAGATGGATAAAAGATAATCATTCCACAAGCCAACAGCCTGAATACAACAGGGTCAAGAGAGAGGTCTTTAGAAGAAAAAGTGTCTACTCTTCCCATTATTCAAGAGAACAGTCTCCTCATAAGAGAGAAGCTGCTTTCTCCAGAGAGTCACCTGTAGACCTGAAGGACTTCCCCTATAGTAGGTCTGGCTCCAGCATCAGCAGCAGAAGCTATTCTCCAGGACGGAGCAGGATGCATTCCTTCCATCAGCCTCAGCACAGAAGGAAAGAGAGATCCATCCAGTCTTTGAAAACTTCAAGAGATACCTCGACCTCAAGTTCCTCAGCAGTTTCTTCATTCAAATTGTTCGACAAACACAGTAGGCTAATTGAAAAAGGACTTGGTGAGGCTGAAAGCAAGTGAGCTAATAAAAAGCTCGAGAAATCAGATGCATATAATGTGGCTGAAATTTCTGAGTTTGAGAAGGGATCAACAGGACCCTTATTTATCGACAAAAGAATCTGTGTCAAGTACAACAGATGGCACAGAATTGTATGAAGACAGCCAGCTTAGCAGTTGCTCTAAAGCAATCTCATCAAAAATGAAAGAGATCGAGCAGGCTTACCGAAAAGTCTGTGAAAATTTCGGGATAGTGGTCGAAATGCTGATTGAAATAGATCCTTCATTAGAAAATCCTATAGAGCATCCATTGAAGCAGAATTTACATGAAATAGGTGAGCAGTGTGTTGAAGAATTCAAGCAATTCATTGCTGAGTATGAAAATTCTAATCAAGATTTTGGAGACCCGTTTTAGAAGAATTACTGCCCACATTAAAAAAAAATGAAGCTTCTAGATTTTTTCCCACTTGAATTATGCATATCTTTACTATTTTGTGATGGAGAAAAATATTTTACTATAGCTGAACACATTTCTAGTATTGAATAAACATCTACAATATCTTTTTAAAGTATCTTAATTGGAATGATTTCCCTAAGTGTAGAATATTCTAACCCATCTTCAAACACCTCCTAAAATAAGTTCAGCTAATTTTTAATGTTTTTTTTTTTTACTTCAAGTTACATCTCCATCATAGTGTCCTCTTTCTACCCCTCCCGGTTCCACCCTCCCACCCTCTCCTCCCCCTCCCACCCATCCCACTCCTCCAATGTGGAGTGTCCCTACATATCAGCCCCTCTCTGTTCCACAGTCATATGAGGGCTGAGAGCTTCCTCTTGCACTGGGGGCCTTCATGGCAGCACCTCTAGGGCAAACTGACCCATCAATAGGCAACAAAGTCTATGTTCCTGATCCTTTTGGTGTATTGGTTGCAGGATAGTTATTTTGTACTATATGGCTAAAATCCTGTTATGAGTCAGTAAATGACATGTGTATATTTCTGAGTCTGGGTTATCTCACTCAGGATGAGCTTCTCTAGTTCCATCCATTTGGCTGCAAATTGCATGATTTCATTGTACCTGATAGCTGAGTAGTATTCCATTGTGTAGATGTACCACAGTTTTTTTATCCATTCCTTGGTTGAGGGACATCTGGGTTGTTTCCAGTTTCTAGCTATTACAAATAAGGTTACTATGAAAATAGATGTGGATATGTCCTTGTGGTTTGGTGACAAATTGTTTTTGGAGATACCCAGAAGTGATATGGCTGGGTTGTACCCAAACTTTTAAATTATTATTTAACACTTATTTATTTATTACTAAATTCACTTATAACAAACACCAACAATTTCTTAACTATTAATCCTATAAATTCTTACAACCCCTTTAACCTATCCACTAAACCTATTGATAATTATAACAATTACTTTCATAACCTTTTAGAATGATACAGTCTCTGGGGCAAGTCCTCAGTTGTCAGGAACACAGTCTTTGTTCTGGATTCTTTAACGCACTTAGCAGTCCTTTTTCTGGATCTCTCAGATGCAGGTTAGTCAAGGTAAGTTGGTTATTGCAGTCTCACCTTAAATAAGGCTTCATGCTTTCTTCTCTGTGGGAGACCCCAGCCGTCTGCAGGCCAACTTACTTCTTTTGAATCAGGAACTCAGCTGCTCTGCCTCAGTCCTTAAAGCCAGGCACAGTTTCCCCTAGGCCACTGATCGGACAGATCAAACCCCTCCAGGCAAAAGATGAGCCACAGGGTTTAGTCCTTGGCCTTTTGGTGTCTTGCTCAGGCTTTCTTTGCTCACTGGCTTCTTTCTGCTTCAGGGAGAGAGCTGGCCATCAATGGCCAGCCCTTTTTTCAGCAGAACTCTTGGAGCTCTCTAGAATCAGGGGCCTCTTCTTCTTCTGGGCTCCATGCACTGTCCTTAAATAGGAGGAACTCTGTTTCATCTTAATTTTGGCTCCGCCCACTTAGCAGCTGAAAACAATGTCAGGCCAGATACTTTGTTTCTTCAAGTCTATTGAGTCTTTCCTGTTTTTCCTGACTTCAACCTTGTTTTTCAGTCTATTAAGTCTTTCCTGTTTTTGCTGACTTCATGCTGATAATGCTCTTCAGGCCCCAAATTAAGAGACAGTATCAGAAACTCCTATATATTTTCTAAATCTAATTTATCTAACCCTTACACTGGGTCTTTGAGGTAGGGCTATTCCAAGTTTTCTAAGATATTGCCAGACTGATTTCCATAGTGGTTGTACAAGTTTGCATTCTCACCAGCAATGGAGAAATGTTCCCCTGGCCTCACATCCTCGACACCATGTACCTTTCCTTGAGATTTGATGTTAGCAATTCTGATGGGTGTTAGATGGAATTTCAAATTCCTTTTGATTTGCATTTCCCAGATGACTAAGGATGCTGAACATTGAGGCAAAGATACTCAATGAAGTACTCGCAAACTGAGTCCAAGAACATATCAAAAAAAAAATTATCCACTATGATCAAGTAGGTTTCATCCCAGAGATGCAGGAATTGTTCAATATACAATAAAAAATACATCAACGTAATCCACCATATAAACAAATTGAAAAAAACCCCACATGATCATCTCATGTGTTTTTTTTCTCAGTTTGAAAAATCCTTTGATAAAATCTAATACCCCTTCATGTTAAAAGTCTTGGAGAGGTCAATCCCTTATCTAAACACAATAAAGGCAATATAGAGAAAGCCAATAGCCAACATCAAATATCAATTTAAATGGAGAGAAACTTAAAGTAGTTCCACTAAAATCAGGGTCAAGACAAGGCTTACCACTCTCTATGTATATATTCAAAATAGTATTTAAAGTTCTAAAGAAGATCAAAGAGATACAATTTGGACAGGAAGAAGTCAAAGTATTCCTATTCACATATGATATGATAGTATACATAAGTGACACCCAAAATTCTACCAGAGAATTCCTACTGCTTAAAAACACCTTCTGGGATACATCAGTATTGATCTTTGTATATTGATACAAAATTAAGATTATATTTGGCCACATTGGTATTGATCTTTGTATATTGATACAAAATTAAGGGTAACACTTCTTAAAGTTATTGTTCCTAGTAATACTAAAAAATGAAATGCAAAGTTTTGACATCTTGCTACCAACTGTCATAAACTGTTTAAGATAATTAAGAAATGGAAACTAATAGTCATGCAAACGTGACATTTTTTTAGTTACTATGACAGTCTATCACAGTTATTTTCTAAGCTACTCAGAAATCAAGTTGCTAAGAGACAAGCAATATTTGCTTATCTAAATATAAGAGATAGATAGGGCATCTTCAAAAACCTCAAGAGATCTGCAGAATATGGCATTCAAAGATTTTTCTTAACTTAAGATTTTTTGATATTGAGACATGTCAGCTCCTGACAGCACCCCCTATTCTACTCCAAGTAGAAGATGAGCATCGAAGAATCTCCAGTGGGAGATGATTGAATTGGTGGTAAGCCTTTCTCTTGACAAGAAAAACCCCTTGATTCAACTGTAGACAGACTGCTGTCCAAAAAGGACAAAACTTGGAAGCAGGTAAGTCGACAGCCTAGCTCTACCAAGACAGGGTAGGTAAGTCCTTCATAATTCCTGCTCTACAATCAATGTCTGTCAGAGAAATGGGCCAAATGGCTGAAGATTGATGCTGTAATGTATGGAGAGAAAATGAGAACTGTCCAGGCAGCCACTGGTTTGTCATTTCTTAGTTTTGGAAGCTGCAGGCCCTGCACTTCCTATATAATCAGATATATTTATCCCTCTCAGGTCTCTGAGGTGGTTGAAGAATAGATAGCTAGAGTCTCATAGTGAAATTTTGAGTTGTTTATGAATCAAGACGGTGTTCTGGATCTAAGAAGATATTTTTAAACTGTGAGGCAAGTTAGTATGAAAGCTGAGTTAGGATATAGAACTTTAAAATCATGGAGATGGTTAGATAGTAGAATGTTAAAATCAGGTGCCAAATACATATGGACTGGACATTTGGAATGTATGCTAAGCCATATAACTCACATAATTGTGGCCTATTTATTTCTGTTGTTTTGAATTGTATTTACAGTTATAAGAAAAAGAACCATTTGTTGGACTGAAAGGGAGAGCTGTTGGGGAGAAAAAGAAATACCTTGAACTAAAAAAATAAAAAGGGAAGAGGATGGGGGTTGAGGGGGAGGAAGGTGGAAGGGTGGGACTGGAGGGGGGAGTAGGGAGGGGATTGTGATTGAGATGTAACTTGAAGAAATAAAAAATAAATTATTAAAAAAAACACCTTCATCGAAGTGACTGGATAAAAAAAAATGACTCAAAATATCAGTATCTTTCTTCTATGCATATGATAAAAGGAAATTTAGGAAGCAACATCCTTCACAGTAGCCACAAATAATATAAAATATCTTGATATAACTTTAACCACGCAAGTGAAAGACCTGTATGACAAGAACATTAAGTCTCTGATGAAAGAGATGGTGGGACTTTATGGACACACATGCTCATGACCATATTTTATAAGAATATCACCACCATATAAGATTTTCCATGTAGTCTAGCAAAATTAGAATGAATGCAAATGTTTCAAATTTGTACCAAATATTGTGTTCCCATTCTAGAAGTTCTTATCTAAAGTTGTCATACTTTATTTATCTTGTGCTGTGTAACAAATTATTCTAAAACTTGGCATCTGATAATTGTATTTATTATCCACAAGATTTCTGATAATCAGGAATCACTGACCAGCTTAGAAAGGTGGTTTAACCCAGGGCTCCCAGAAGGTGGCAGTCAAACTCTTGACAAAGGAGGCAATCTCTGAAGAATCCATTTACAATGAGATATGACTGTGACCAGGGATTCTCCCTATTGTTCAAGACAATGTATTTACAGAGAAAGACCAGAAATAGAAGATAGGTTAAGTCATGTATGAATTAAAAAAAAGAAATAAAAGCAAAAGAAAGAACATGACTGCTCCTAGGTATTGTGGAGAAGAAAGTTTATTGTAGATATATGTGAGAGCCTAGCCAAGGGCAGGGACATCTGGGAGACTCCAGAGTGAACTTTATCCTAAGTCACGTGAGGAGAGATACGAAGGGGAGGGGAGGAAGAGGGTAGAGAGGGGAACCAGATGTAGCAGCCAGGAGGCCCAAGGAGGACTGGTAACCAAAATAGTAGGATTTTATAGGTAAGGGCAGCTGGGCAAAGGGCACCTCAGCTCCTGTGCCGGAGAAGTTTAGAGTATGAGTACGGTGCAGGGTATGCCAGCCAGAGGGCCTTGTAACAGGTAGGGATTGAGAGATAACTGGGAGAACCTGGCAGCTAGGTCTGCTTTGATTTTTTATATAGACACCTCAGCCATTTGTTCCAGGTTTGAAGCCTAACAATTTGTAACACAATCTCTGTAGTATTATAAATTCTGTCATGCTACTGGTCACAAAATTTATCCTATGTGTAATATGAGAAAAGATCACACAAGTGTGTGTGGAGGCAGTAGTATCTCCGGCAGGATCATTTTTGAAACTGACTCTCAACACTTTTTTTGTGTGTGTTTCTCTGTGTAACAGCCCTGGCTGTCCTAGACCTCATTTTATATACCAGACTAGCCTCCAACACACACAGATCTGCCTTTCTCTGCCTCGCAAGTACCGGGATTAAAGGCATGTGCCATTATGCCTGGCTTCTGTCAACACTTTGTACTGAATCTTCATTCACTTAAAACAAAATTTTAAGGCAAACATGAAAATTTCCAGATATAATTATTACTCTTTGTGCATTGGGAATATTTATATTAACATTAGCAAAAATTTGAGGAATCAGCAATTTTGTTAATGATGTATGATTGTAGTTTACTTAGTAAATCACATGTTCCTATTAGAAAAATCTGTGAATTATATCTTTATTTCAAAGTATATATTTAAATATAACCTCCATAATTTCTGCTTGTTGCATTCTGCATATTTTGCCATTTAGATAGGAAGATATTTCCTCTAGATGTATTTTATTCTAAATGTAAAAAGAAGAAAGGTTTCTTCTTCTGGATATGTAATCACACAGTAACAAAGTGTTAAGACTGCAAATGTGAAAATCAATGAAGACTTTTGATTAGCATAAGCCTTTTCAAAGATAATGCACGTAGGATGTGAAATGTCAATATTCTTAATGCCAAAACTTTGATAGTAACAAACAATACATTGAAATAATTGCCAAACGGATTGTCATCACATATAAAAAGTGAAGCTCTATAGTTAAATAATGTTAATGAGGAAAATAACCAAAAGTAAATTGGAAAATCCATACTCCATCTTTAAAAGTTACACCGAGGAAGTAGTTGTTTCCAGGGTGTTATATAATTTAAGAAAATGCTTATAGTAGTTTTTAAAATTTAGCTGTAAAATGTGGTAACACATGCTCAAAATCTCAGCACTCAGGAAACTAAAGCAGGAAGATTACAAGTTCAAGTCCATCCTAGGCTCTAGAATAAAATCCTACAACAATGAATAAATAAATGCTTTTAGTGTGAATTCTATCTTGTTTTCACTATGTCTCTGAGATAATTTATGTTTTTGAACTAATAAATGAGTTCTGTTTATAAGTTGTTTTGTTTTCCTTTTATTTTTTACCCATGCCATTTTTTAGAATTTCATGCATAAGTACTGTATTTATATCATTTCTATCTCTCTTCCCTCCAACTCCTCCTGTGTTCCCCCCACATTTCCTCTAAAACTCTTTTCCTGTTCTTCTAATAATATTGTTTTATACACATACACACTCTCTCTCTTTCTACTGAATCTAATTAGCTTTGCACATATGTACATGAGTCTAAGGCTGACTTCTATCACAGGGCTCATGTCTGAAAAAAAAAAACTGATTCTTTATCCCAGAATAACCATTGACTGTATTCAAAGAACTTATATAAATGGCCAAAAAGCAAAATAAGTATTCATTATCATTAGTTAGTAAAAAAATGCAAATCACTAGTGTAGTGATATACTACTTTACATCCATCGATAATAACTACAAAGATGTTGATGACCATGATCATGATAAACAAGCCATATTAAGTGTTGACAAAAGATGGGGAGAAATTGGAAGCCTCATATATCATACTGCTGATTGAAAGACAAAATGATTTACTTGTCTTGAAGAATATATCAGTGAAATTAGTCTGCTAATTAAATGTACAATTGCAACTAAACTAGCAGTTTCATTCCTAGGTATATAACCAAGAGAATGAAAACATATGTCTACAGAAAAACATGTGAATTGATGTTCACAGTGGCATTTTATATACTCACTCCAAACTGAAAACATTCCAAATATTTTCTTATGGGTGAATGCTTAAAAAAAAAAAAAAAGATATGTTCTTACCAAGAAACATGACTCAGCAATAAAAAAGAATGATATACCCAGCAACTTGAATGAATGAAACTTAAGATTGATTTTGTGAGGAACAAAGGCAAAAGGTACATGAAATATGACGCCATGTATTTAACATTCTTGCTGAAGGGAATATTATAGTAACAATGAAAGAAGAGAAGGAGCAGTAATTTCCAGGGAATAAAGAGGAGATAAAGACAAACCTATAAAGAGAATATTTGGGAGTTAAATAATTATGTAGCCTAATTTTGTTTGTGATTGTTCAAACCAATGAATGCGTATGTTAAAATTAATAAAGCTGGAAATCATGGGATTCAAAAAGCTACTCAAGAGGATCTCAAATTAATAGCTGAGGTCTTGCCTCAAAAATTCGAAAGGAAGTCTCCTAGGAGAACCACAGTCACCATGAGGGACATGCTGGGTGTCATGGGGCTCATGCCACCTGAGGAGAACATAAAGGCAGAGATCCAAACCAAGTGTAACATACTGATGAACCAGAAAAGAAATGATTGAGACACTTGTGCACAGTACAAGAAAACTGAAATAACCCTGTGTATCTTATTAGACCACAATGGACTTCAAAAACAACAGAAATAACAAAAAGCCTACATATTCATGGAAACTGAACAACTCTCTACTCAATGACCACTGGGTCAAGGAAGAAATAAAGAAGGAAATCAAAGACTTCTTAAAAATCCAACGAAAATGAAGGCACAACATACCCAAACATATGGGAAACAATGAAAGTTGTGCTACGAGGAAAATTCACAGCATTAAGTGCCTTCAAAAAGAAAATTGTGACAGCTCACATTAGCAACTTAACAGCAGAACTGGAAGAGCTAGGAAAAAAGAAGCAAACATTCCCAAGAGGAGCTGAAGTCAGGAAACCATCAAATTCAGGGCTGAAAACAACTAGAAACAAAAAGAACAATACAAAGAATCAACGAAACAAAGAGTTGGTTTTTGAGAAAATCAACAAAATAGACAAACCCTTAGCCAAAATCGAGAAGGCAGAGGGAAAATAGCCAATTCAACAAAATCAGAAATGAGAAGGGAGAAATAACAACAGATATTGAAGAAATCCAGAGAATTTTTAGGTCTTACTTCAAAAATCTGTACTCCACCAAATTTGAAAACATAAGTGAAATAGACAATTTTCTTGATAGATTCCACCTACCAAAGTTAAATCAAATCAGGTTAACAGATTAAACAGTTCTATAATCCCCTAGTGAAATAGAAATAGTCATTAAAAGTCTTCCAATCAAAAAAAAGCACATGTTCAGATGATTTCAGCACGGAATTCTACCAGACATTCAAAGAAGAGCTAATACCAATACTCTTCAACTCTTCTACAAAATAGAAACAGAAGGAACACTGCCAAACTCATTCTACGAGGCCAAAGTTACCCTGATACCTAAACCAAACGAAGACCCAGGCAAAGAAAGAGAACTTCAGACCAATTTCACTCATGAACATAGATGCAAAGATACTTTAAAAAGTACTTGCAAACCGAATCCAAGAATGCATCAAAAGTATCATACACCATGACCAAGGAGGCTTCATCTCAGGAATGCAGGGTGGTTCAACATACCAAAATCCATCAAGGTAATCCACCATATAAACAAGCTGAAAGAAAAAAAACTCACAGGATCTTCTGGATGGGTGCTGAAATATCATTTGATAAAATCCAACACGCCTTCATGCTAAAAGTCCTGGAGAGAGCTGACATACAAGGATCATACCTAGAAATAATAAAGGTGATATACAGTAAGCCAGTAGCCAACATCAAATTAAATGGAGATGAACTTAAAGCATTTCCTCTAAAATCAGAAAAAAAAAATTTCACTCTCCCCATATTTCTTCAATGTAGTACTTGAAGTTCTAGCTAGAGCAATAAGACAACTAAAGGAGATCAAGCGGATACAAATTGGAAAGGAAGAAGTTACATTATCCTTATTCGCAGATGATATGATAGTATACATAAGTGACCCCAAAAATTGCACCAGAGAACTACTACAACTGATAAACACCTTCAGCAAGGTAGTTGGAAACAAAATCAATTTTTAAAAAATCAGAAGCCCTTCTTTACACAAAGGATAAATGGGCTGAGAAAGAAATTAGGGAAAAAACAACCTTCACAATAGCCACAAACAATATAAAATACTTGGGGGTAACTCTAACCAATCAAGTGAAAGACCTGTATGATTAGAACTTCAACTCCTTGAAGAAAACAATTGAAGTGGACATCAGAAGATGGAAAGACCTGCCATGCTCATGGATAGGTTGGATCAACATAAGAAAAATGGCCATCCTGCCAAAAGCAATATAAAGATTCAATGCAATTCCTGTCAAAATACCAACCCAATTCTTTATAGACCTGGAAAAAGCAATTCTCAACCTCATATGGAATAACAATAAACCCAGAATAGCTAAATCAATCCTATACAATAAAAAAGCATCTGGAGGTATCACCATCCCAGATTTCAAGCTGTACTACAGAACAAGAGTAATAAAAACAGCATAGTGCTAGTATAGAAACAGACCGTTGATCAATGCAATTGAATCGAAGACCCAAAAATGAACCCACATACCTATGGTCACTTAATTTTTGACAAAGAATCCAAAACCATGCAATGGAAAAAGGACAGCATCTTCAACAAATGGTGTTGGTCTAACAATGTTGACACATAAAATAATGCAAATTGACCCATACTTACCACCTTGCACAAAACTTAAGTCCAAGTGGATCAAAGACCTTAACATAAAACCGGACACACTAAATCTAATAGAAGAGAAAGTGGGGAAAAGGAAAACCCTCAAACTTTTTGACACAGGTGACAACTTCCTGAACAGAACACCAATCGCTCAGGCTCTAAGACCAACAATTAATAAATGGGAACTCAGGAAACTGAAAAGTTTCTGTACAGCAAAGGACATTGTCATTCAAACAAAATGACAACCTACTTGAAGAAATGCTCAAATCCTTAATCATCAGAGAAATGCAACTCAAGAAGATGCTGAGATTCCATCTCACAACTGTCAGAATGGCTAAGATCAAAACCTCAAATGACAGCAAGTGCTGGCAAGGCTGTGGATAAAGGGGATCCATTGCTGGTGGGAGTGCAAACTTGTACAACCACTATGGAAATCAGTCTGGTGATATCATAGAAAACTTGGAATAGCTCTACCTCAAGACCCAGCCATACCACTTCTGTGTATATATCCAAACGATTCCTCACCAATCCACAAGGACACCTCCTCATCTATATTTGTAGCAGCCTTATTTGTAATAGCTAGAAACTGGAAACAACCTAAATGTCCCTCAACCGAAAAAATGGATAAAAAAAAAAACTGTGGTACATTTACACAATGGAATAGTACTCAGCTATCAGAAACAAGGAAATTATGCAATTTGCAGCCAAATGGATGGAACTAGAGAAGCTCATCCTGAGTAAGCTAACCCAGACTCAGAAAGATGCACATGACATCTATTCACTTATAGTTGAATTTTAACCATGTAGTACAGTATAACTATCTTACAACCAACACACAAAAAGGAATAGGAACATAGATCTTGTTACCTGTTAGTGGGACACTTTGCCCTAATAGAGTTGCCATGTAGGCCCCCAGTGCAAGAGAAAGCTCTTAACACTCATATGACTGTTGAAGTCAGGGGGGCTGATATGTAAGGGCAACCCACTCCAGAGGACCAGGATAGGTGGAAGAGGGGGAAAGGGAGGAGAGGGTGGGAGGGTAGGACTGGGAGGGATGGAGAGAGGGGACTGGATGGAGATGTAACTTGAAATAATAAATGAACAAAACAACAACAAAAAAATAATTTAAAAAAGAGTCAAACAGGGCTTCATGAACACTATCTTAATTTTATTCCTTCAACAGCCAAGTGAAACAGCATGGTTGTCAGATATTTTGTGTAAACAAATACATTTTATAGTACAAGCTTTTGAATAATGGGAATTGACCTATTAAGAAAATATAATTTTAGTATTCTAAGTTGTAAATCAAGGACTCTTTTGCTTACCAAATGCAATGTGATATTTCCCAGTCCATCCATCTGTTATTGAAAATGCTACTGGATTACATGTGCTCCTTTACCAAATAAACTGACTTCTATTCTCTAACGTGTATTTGTGTTTACTTTTATTCAAATGTCCTTCACATCATTCACCCTATCCTAGACAGCTATTGCTTATTTCTGTTAGCCTTCTTATTTTCTTAAATTAGGAAATAAAACATTTCTGCCTAATTTCGAGATTTGAGGGTAACTTTTGGGAGATATTACAGGTTACTTTGTTTGGAGTTTGTTTTATTTTGTTTAGTTTTTCGTGCTAGGACTCAAACCAGGCACATCACAAGTACGAGGCAATTACTCTACCAACTGAACTACCCTGACAATTTCTATTTGACTGTTTTGTTCAAGCTTTGTTGTTAGACATGTAACTTGCTAATACTTGAAAATAATAATGTCTTAGCCATTTGTTAGTGGCTAATAATGAAGTCACCTAACTGAAGCAAAGAAACACATCTTTGGGAGCAGATGAAATTATCCAATTTCAGTTAATAAAATCCAGAAGAAATAAAAGTAATGCTATGCTCTTTCCAATGGCAGAGGCAAATGTTAAATTGATCAAATACTGTCATCTCTCTCCCTCAGTATTCATGAGAACTGATTTTTAAAACACCCATGAATACCAAAATCCCTAGCCTCATATAGAAAGGAAATTTCTCAAAATAATTAATGAATATAAAATTATAATTAAAAGGGGGTAGTAAGATGACTGAGAGGGTACCCTGACAGCATGAGTTTATTCCATTATTAAACCCCAATATGATTAAGGAGAGCAGACTCCTGTAATTCATCGTTTGGTACACACACACACACACACACACACACACACACACACACACGAGGGGCGGGGGGGGCTACAGACAGACAATGTGTGATTTCATCGCACCATTCAGAACAGTGCCTAGTTTAAAATGTAAGAATTGTTTATTTCTGGAATTTTTTCACCCAACATTCTTGGGCCACCATGGAACATAGATAACTTAAACCATGGAAATTAAAAACATGAATAAAAATGAACTACTGTAAAAAAAACACACCATTATAATGCTGCTAATCAACTGACTTTGGTATTAATTTAAACAAAGATTATCCTAATGAGATTAGCTTTACTGAATGAGATTCAGCCTTTCTTGACATCAGAGATATTCTGAGTGTGAGGGAGCCACCCTATAAAAGGACAATGGATACCAATCACCTAAGAACAATTAATTATACAGGTGTACTTATCACCAGTAAGTAAGCCAAGAACTCAGTCTTACAACCGTATTGTTTGATTCAAGAAGCATGCATTATATGTGTGTTTAAATTCATGAGAATGAATACTAACAATTAAGAAAAATAATCAGTAATAGTAATATTTGGAAAAGCTGTTTTTTTCTTTTCAAAAAATAAATATATATGATTTCACTGGTTTTAGTAAATATTTAAATAATGGGGGTTGGAACATCTGCTTAATAATTACAAAACCCATGTCTATTGAAATTATGTACCTTCTCCATACAATGAATGTAAAAGTCTCAGAAAGTCTTGAGGAAGGTTTGAGGAAACTGGAGGGCTCAAGGACACCACAAAAAGACGTACAGATCCAATTAACTTGGACACAACGGGGCTCAAAGAGACTGATCCACCAAGCAAAGAGCTTGCAAGGACTGGTTTTTGGTCCATTACATGTATGAAGCTGATGGGCTGCTTGGGCCTCAAGTGAATTCCCTAAAAATTGGAACAGGATCTATTCCAGACTTAGACAATATTTTCTCCCTCTGGAGCTCATTTTCCTAGCATAGCTGCCTTATCTTGCCTCTATGGATGAGGAGGCACTTAGTCCTGATATGCTTTGAGGTGCCAGAGTGGGTTGGTACTGGGTGGGGAAGAGGATGGGAGGGTGGGACTGGGAAGAGGGGAAGGTGAGGCATGGGGGAATGTAAAATAAACAAAAAAAATTTAAAAAAAGTAAGTATGTGGAAAAGCACACACCCATACACATATATACACAGAACAGAAACAAAACACTAAAATTTGGGGTAATAAGGTTTGGAGAGTTAAGTGGTTAAGAATGGTTACTTACTGCTGTTGCAGAGGACAGGGTTCAGTTTTCAGCACCTACATGATGGCTCACAACCTCTGTAACTCCTGTTCCTGGGGACCCAACACAACTTTTGGCCTCCTGGGGAACTCATATGCATGTTGTACAAACATAATTCATGCAGGTAAACATATATACACATAAATAAAGTTATAAAAAGTAGACTGAAGTTTTATTTCAGGCCTCCTTAGACTGTGCTCTCAGTCAGTTACACTGTCAATTTCATTTCACGTCTTCTCCAACAAAAGAAATACTACTATTACTTAGCTCACAGGGTACTGTTATAACTTAAACGAAATAATGTAAGTTGAAGTATTTTGTAATTCTAAAAGTATGTTAATGATTGTGAATAATGAGTAGCAGTTACTAACTACATGAAATTGGAAATGAAATGGTACAAAATTGTCCATGGGCTAAAGCTTTGATGTAGTCCGTGTGGTGGTTTGAATGAGAATGGCTCTCATAGTCTCATGTATTTGAATGCTTGGTCCTCAGTTTGTAGAACTATAGAAGGATTAGGAGATGTTGGCCTTGTTGGAGAAGATATGTGAGTAGAGGAGAGCTTTGAGGTTTCAAAAGCTCATGCCATTCCCAGTTATCTCTCTGGTTCATGCTTGTGGATTGAGATGTAAGCTCTCAGCTATTGCTTCAGCCCCTCTGAAATTGTGAGCCCCAAATTAAAAGCTTTCTCTTATTTAAAAAAATCTGTACTTACAACTTTAAATTCAGAGTCATAATCTTTAATTTCAGTGAAATCACTGATTATAATTATCACAGTAACAATAGTGACAAGAACTAGATGCAAAGGCAATCTTGGGAGGAAGAGCATGACCTCTGCAGCTGAAATTAAGACACTGAGATATAGTGTGCAATGAGTCCAGCACTTGCCTCCAAAATGGCATGACAAGAGTAAATAGTCCAAAGTGCAATGAAAGACAGTTATTCCCAGAGCGGGAACAGTAGTGTACAAAAAAATGGTGGCTCAGAGGGCTAACCTAAATCAATTTATTAAGTGAGTAGTTACAGACTATGCAGAGAACCCAACTACAAAAGAGACAGAAGGTTTTTAATTCATAAATCATAATCAAGGCTAAAACTCAGCTGAAGTTGGGGGGAAAAAGCCATAGTTGGGCCAGGACCACTGTTAGCCTATACAGTTCTCTTGTGAAAATTATTGTAAGACTCTCATTCTTTTAGCCCAGAGTCCTTTTCCACACTGTTTTCCTTAATGGCCTGCTATTTTCATGCAAATAATAGTCTTTACAACGAAAGAGGAAGTAGTTTTGTGTCAGGCCCAGAGACATAAAGAAAAGTTGGGGTAACATAAAGAAAAGTTGGGGCATGGAAGCTCAGTACTAAGCTAATTAACTCTAGCAGCACTATCTGCTTTGCATGTGCCATTGTACTGAGGCAGTCTGAAGCAAGGTGGTGGTGATGCAGAAGCACATCCTCTTTACAAGAGTGAGTACACCTGAGTCTGCATTATTCTACGTTGATGGGTAAAATTAACCATCACAAATTCTATCAGAATTAGGTAAGATAATAGCTAAAGGAAGATAATGCTGTCATATTCACAAGACATGAATAAAATGTCCCAGTTGAACTTGGATTGAGCCTAAGACTATACACAAATTCAACATTT
The DNA here is from genome assembly GCA_907164525.1 of Lophiomys imhausi. Classification (NCBI taxonomy): domain Eukaryota; kingdom Metazoa; phylum Chordata; class Mammalia; order Rodentia; family Muridae; genus Lophiomys; species Lophiomys imhausi. The sequence goes on along the minus strand of CAJQZJ010034502.1, from coordinate 1,273,838 downwards.
TGTAAAACTAAAAGTGAATCAAGCTTGTCATAACAAACAAACAAACAAAAACCACAGTGGTGAAGTGTGATTATACTTTTAAAATATTACTGACAATGTTATATTCCTATGTTGAAAATTTCTGCATCACCATTCATGGTGTATGCCTGCCGGTCAATGATGAGATGATTAATTAAATAAAGATTCTCCATTAATCAAATATCCTAATAATACATCCTTTAGAACATCCAAATGTCACATTTGTTTTCTCAAATTTTCACATATTTCCTGTCATTCCAAATCATTTTACATCAAAGAGCATTGGTTAATCATTTAATCAAGTACCCTGTAGGGAATCACAGGTAGTTAAGAAAAGAGAGAGAGAGAGAGAGAGAGAGAGAGAGAGAGAGAGAGAGAGAAACATGTTATTGGGGCAATGGAACACTAGCAGAGGAACCACATTCATAAACAACCACAAAATGTGAAAGAGTATATTGAAGTTCTAAAGTCTGTTGTTTCAAAGGCAAATAATATGGTAACATCTATGTGGTAGGTACAACAGATACAAGAACAGAGTAAGGAGAGAAAATTCACACTAAAAGTTTTCAGCAATAAAAAGACAGTACTGGGATTGAGTCTTAGAATGAGCACCACCATATCTCTTCTGTGATAGAAACATTTTTATAGCATAAAATTTGGATAGAAAAGTGATAATTTTTACCTAGTGTAAACTGAATATCAATGCAAGCCTTTTGCTTCTGGAAAACATTAATGCATTTCTAGCCTTCAGTAGCAA
>CAJQZJ010034502.1:1192821-1248430 GCA_907164525.1 Lophiomys imhausi | reverse complement strand
AAGGAAGGAAAGAAGGAAGGAAGGAAGGAAGGAAGGAAGGAAGGAAGGAAGGAAGGAAGGAAGGAAGGAAGGAAGGAAGGAAGGAAGGGAAGAAAGAAAGAAGGGTCACAAGGCCACACCACTTAATATTTCCTAAATAGTTCCAATAACTTGGGATTAAATCTTCAAACATGAGTTTATGGGTATCATTCTCATTCAAATCACCACAGAGACCTTGATGGGGTAGGTATATATGAGATAAATAAAATTAAGTAGGGATGGTGGTACATGCCTTTAATCAGATGAATCTCTGTGAGTTCAAAGCTACATAATGATAGATATAGTGAGTTTTAGGCCAGCTAAAGCTATACAGTGAGGTCCTGTCTCAGCATTTTTCATAAGTTATGATAGCATTATTTAGCATTTTTATTCTTATTATGTTATGTAAATATAATAGAACATTCAGAGGCTACAAAATTTTCAGTCTACTAAGAGAGTGTGCCTGCTCCTAGGGCTCTTTTCCTTCTGTTGGGTTGCCTTGTCCAGCCTCAATGTGATGGTTCTGCTTTATGTTATTATATTTTATTTTACTGTGTGTGATTGTGATCTCTTAGAAGCCTCTTCTTTTCTAATGAGAGACAGAAAGGGAGTGGATCTAGAGGAAAGGGAAGATGGAGAACTGGGACCAGTCGAGTGAGGAGAAAGAGTAATCACGATATATTTTATAAAAAAAAGGAATCTTTTTTCAATAAAAGGAAAAAATAAAAAATAAATAAAATAAAAAGATATTATAGATATTTTTAAAGTATAAAGTTGCATAATTATTAATATTCTTCTTAAAAGCAAAAGAACATAAAACTAAACGTTACTGTCTTTGCAGCCTGAAGAATTTTTCTCATAGACTGCCTACCCAGTGCAGCTGGAATCTTGACTTATGCCATATAAAAGAATTGTAGACCATGTCAGTATGAAGCAATGTCAAGGCTTATTAAGCAATGTATACACTCAGAGATAAAACCAAAGTGGTAATTAAGATAGGCATGCGTTTAAGTGCTATATATGGTGTATATAGACAAAAACATGTGTGTATATATATATATTTATATTTATATATCAAAGTTAAATTTTTGAAGAGATACAATTTATATCTAATTTTAAAGGATTAAGTCAATTGTTTTAGAAAACTTTTTATCTAAAGAATGTTTCTTTTATAAGTGAGATTATATGGTAGCTTATGAAGAAGTATGAGTTTACAGATGAGAAAAGTATTGATAAGATAAAAACATAGTTTGTAAAAACTCAAAGAAATTCTCACTACACATACATCACAAGGAGGTCAAATTATATGTTTTAACTGTAAACATAGCTCATAATCTTGACTCTGAGTTTTTTCTCAGAAAAGCAAATCCAGTTCTTTGCAAGTGTCAGCTGTGTTGAAATTCTTGACTCTCAGCCAGGAAAAGACTTAAGCCAGATCTGGGGGCGTAAAAGACTCTTTTCCTTTCTCATGTTCTCTTGATTTTCATTATCTTTCTATCTTGCCTCATTTTCACTAAATTAATTTTTTGCTTCAAAAAGAGAATTGCTCTTTATATATATTAATGTACACACTTTCATTTAACCCAATGTTTATATAAATACATACTGTATTACTTTAGGAGTTTTAAGCTAAATTATAGAAGGACTGACAGTCATAACATACCTAACCAGAAGTCCAGTTCTCAGGAAATTTTTTAATGTTTATTTAATAATTCAAGTTACATCTCCAGCTCAAGAATTTTAAGTTTAAAAAAAAAAATCTCCTAAGATTAAATGCTCTGAGTATCATTCAGTTGAATATTTTCTTAAATTAACTTTTAGAATTAACATAAACTATTATAATTTAACAAAAGTGAAAATATAAAAGTACTTTAAATTCATCATAAAAGAAAACATAAAATAGAAAACTGTTATTAGGAGATGGAGAGGTGGCTTAGTAATTAAGAGCACTAGATGTTCTTCCAGAAGACCTGGTTCCCAGTACCTACATGGTGGTTCATAACCAACTGTAACTCCAGTCCCAGAGGATCGAACACCGATTTTGGCCTCTAAGGGCACCAGGCATGCAAGTGGTGCATAGACAATGGGAGAACTTTGAATTAGATAACCTCATTTGCTCCCTGATCAAAAAAAAATGAGATGGAATAAAAACTGTACTGCTTAAATGAAACCATTTAGGATTCAAAACATGATAGACCTGACTGATCTTTTGCAAAAGAGCAAAACTAAAGAGTTAAACAAGGACAACAGCAATGGACATGCCGAGGTGTTCAGGGCAAAACCTATGACACCTCCCACAAAAAGAACTATAAGCAACTGAATAAAGCTGGGACCGGGATAGGTGGCCCTCGGCGGGGAAGAGCACACAAAGTGGTTGTCCAGTGGCAAATGTTCAACCCTGATAACATACATACAGGCAGCATTATACAGACCAAACAGGTTCGAATTAAGAATATATGTGTATATGGATGTACATATATACATGCAATAGCAATTTGAATGAGGCTGTGAATTTGAAAGGGATTGGAGAGTGGTATATGGAAGGGTTTGGAGAGAGAAAAGGGAAAGGAGAAATGTCATAATTATATTATCTCAAAACTTTTTTAAAAATTTAAAAGAATAAGGAAGTCAACTTGCTTAGTCATTGTTTTGAATGTGTCAGAGAACCAGGACAGACAGTGAATCTGAGCACTTCCTGGAGAAGCGCTTCATAATTTCTTTGAAAAAAGTGTTAGACAGTAGCAAATGATGTGATCACAAAATATCAATATGACCAAAGTAGCCTGAGACAATCTAATTAGGAAGATCCTTTTCTCTTCAATGTATGAATACTAGAAACAACTGGGAGAAATATTTTAACCGAGGCTTTTTGTCACATAAAGACTTCTTAGTCTATATTATGACTATAAATTAATTATGTCACCTATAATTTAGGTTGTAGCATAAAATGAAAAAAGAGGCAAGGCATATCAATAGAGAAAAAAGAGAAAGAGAAAATAAATGAAAAAGTAAAGAAATCTTTGCTTTCAATACCCATAAAAATACTTTGGCTCTAATAGCCACTATGGTCACTATGTACAGCAATGTGACAACTTCTCCAAAAATAAAAAAAATAGATCCACCCTATGACCTAGTCATACCAATCCTGAACATATAACCAAATAACTCTACAGACAAACACAGAGATATTTGCTCATCTATGTTCTTTGCTCTCTGTTCACAATAGCCAGGAAAATGAATCAACCTAGATGTCTAACAACAAATAAATGAATAATGAAAATACAGTAGATATTCACAATGGGATTTTATTTGACCACAAAAAAAAATGAAAACACAAAATTTCTAGGAAATGAATGCATCTGGAAGTTGTTTCCTTGTTAAAAAAAATATAGACTCAGAAAGACAAATCCTTCACACTCTTTCTTATATGGAGATCATACCTTATGATTTTACATATATATATATCTATGTGGAAGAAGGTGCAGAATCCAATAAACCAGAAAAGAGCCCATGAAAAGGGGAAAGGAGACTTCAAGGGAATTGGGAAAATTAGTAGAAAGAATGTAATATGAGAGTAAAATGGAGAATATTAGGGGATGCAAGAGGTTGGAAAAGAAGTCCACTAAAACCAAGTATGCATAAAAAAGACATCAGGAAACCTGCTACTTAATAAGCTAATTAAGAAACAACTTTTTCAAAAAAATTGAGCGACAGTATCCCTGCATTGTTGGATAAACCCATTTCCAGAAGCTGCAAGATTATTAAACAAAAATCCCAGTGCCATGGGTGGGATATCTTTCTATAAAATGTTGCCCAGTGAGACCCTTGAAATAACAGAACAATACTAGCTATTGTCATGGCTTTTGGTTGACCTTCAAATTCAGTGATAGAATCTTATTGCTGAAGGTACCACATACACATCAATAGTCTTATTCAGCTGTGGATTTTTCATGCTACTCTACCCATTTTTAAGACGAGATTTGGCCACTGGTCCTATAGTTGCTTGACTGGCATGGAGTAACCATCTGCTTTCTGATTAGAGTTCCACTCCACAGAAGGAAATTCAAAAGCCTATGGCTGGGGAGTCCATAGGCTCTACTGGGGAAGTTGTCATTTTGCTAAGTGAACATGATATCTCTATCAAAATGCCTTTTAAATATTTGTGTACCCATAAATTAATACTAATGTCAGCTTTATTAGTTACTACAAAATATCATAATTGGTAAAGTACTGTGAACAAGTGACTATTGAATGTGTAGATTTAAATGGAATGACTACATCATCTCCCCAAGACTGAGGAGAAAAATCACAAATGAGGTGAAAAGAATCTATGAAAAGGTGAGAGGGGTGGGATATTGTGGAACACTGTCTTATGAACATGTCAACATTCTATCATAGAGCAGTAAACAGCTCACAAAGCCACACAATTCTTTGAGGATCTCTAAGTACTTAATGGTTTCTCTGGGAAGGATACATGTTTCCTTCAGTGGTGGAACCACTGAGAACCTATGCACACTCCTGTAAGTGATCCCTCACATTTGTTCCTGTAAGCTATATAAACTTATTTGGACACACACACATGTACACGCACACGTACATGCACATACGCACATATGCTTGCCCCCCCCCACACACACACACAGATGCACAAAATGATAGTACAACAGAGATTATGTATGAAATCAAACTTTTCCTAATAAGTTCTTTTTGTTTTGTTTTTGTTTTTTTCGAGACAGGGTTTCTCTGTGTAGCCCAGGCTGTCCTGGACTCACTTTGTAGACCAGGCTGGCCTTGAACTAGCAGAGCTCCACCTGCCTCTGCCTAAAGAGTGCTGGGAATAAAGGCGTGCACCAACACAGGCCTAATAGGTTTTTATTAGGTTTGTAAAGTGGATTGCTTATCAATTACTCCTCACTATTCTTTCATCTACCCACCATGGATTTGCAGGAGTTTAACATCTCTGGCACTCCCTTGAGTTTCATTTTATTTTCAGTAAAATTCTATGAACATAAATATTAATGAAAATTATGTATATTTACTCTTAGCAATTTATGTTTTGTTTTCCTAACACTTAGACCCTCAGATATTGAACCTACGAAGATAAAGAAAGCATTTCCTTGTAAACATCACTAATTCAATTGCTATCTATTTATACAAAGTGTTAATATTATAAATCAAGTATTTTAGATACTTATTCTGCCTACATTCTAGGCCCTGGAGTCACTAGAAAATTTTTATTATGTTTCTCTAGTGTTTTATAATCTTCTTGAGGAGAAAATACTGCACAGCTTATGACCTCTAAGCAAAGGGGAAGCATCAGGACAAGTACTCCTTTATCCCCAAGGGTATTCAATTCTCTAATACAACCAGTGTACTAGAAATCAAAGTGGAACTATCTCGCAAACTCTACAAAATCCCAGCACGTTGACTCCATTTCACTATGCTAGTTTAAAAATCAAGTGGGATTGAGTTGCATTGGGATAAATTGTCAAATTAAAAGCAACTTTTCTTTATAGTTCCCTATCTGCCTGCATTTGCCCCTCTACCATTTCTTGACGACCCTGTGGAGTCAACACCAGGGACTCCTTGCTTTCATATTGTACTTTAAGTGCTCCAGGAAGTGCAAAATTTCACATCGATTTTTCTAATCTTTTCTGTCAACCTGACTACACAAATTACCAGTGCCCACTAATCAGTATCCTCATCTCAAAACAGCTGCTCACCACTATTATGAAATTAATCCAATATAAATTCATCACAATAGGATGGGAATGAATAAAACGATACTTGCCCTCCTTCCCTAGCTTCTTCAGGAGTATTTGCATTTGCAAATTAGATAAATCTCTAGCCAGTAGGATTGCAAAATTTGTGATAAAACTGAGAAGATTTCAGCAAGTTTAAGGAGGAGTCAAAACTAATAAAATGGATGGAGTATAGAATATTCTTCCTAAAATGTGAAGGCTATTGCCCAAGGGGAAAGCTGGATCTAGCAAAGACTTTTCAGTGTTGTTTTTGTAATATTTATTGGTACCTGGAGAGTGAGCCAATTTGACTTCCGTATTCAAATAAATATTCAAGAGTTAGAAAAGAATAGGAAAAGTAGGAATAGGAATAGCTCAAAGAGATGTGAAGATTGACATATCAAGATCAAAATGGCTATTATGAAAACAAATGATAGTGAATACTGGAAATGATACAGAGAAAACAGAAATACTTATATGCTTCTAAACTAATGCAACAACTATAGACATCAGTATGGGGTTTCTGAAAATATGTTAATATGACCCACCTGTAATGATTTTCATTGGCAATCTTGCAGGATCTAGAATCACCCAGGAATGGGTAGAGAAGATGTGGTATGTACACAATGAAGGTTTTTCTTTTCAGTTGTAGGAAAAATAAAATTATACCATTTGGAGAAGTAATGGGACTACACTTGACATAAAAGTAGAAGGATGACTATGAGGGAGGGGGGAAGAATAAAGTGAGTAATAAATGGTAAATATCCAAAATCTTTCATATGTAGAAATTATATATATATATATGCATGTGTAAATATATATGGGATGAGAGTAGAAAGGGTGCTTTGAACAGAAAAAGGGATTGGTGAGAAAAGGATATCAGAGAGGGAGAAGAGAAGTGATAAGACACATCAAATGATAAAACCCACTGTCTTGTACACTGATTAAGCTAATTAGTGAAAAAAGAAAAAATAGATACTGAAGGGATGATAGAGCTATTGGTGGCAGATATGAAATGAATTCAAGGGCACAAACAAATCTTGGAATAGAGTTAAGTAGAGTTGGGATGAACTTTGTATGAATGTGGATAAAGATGAGATGAACTATCATTGAGGGCCTTTTTTCTTCTATGGTGCAGTAGTTAAAATATTTTGAATGTATTGAGGTGGTAGCAATGAGAAGAGAGGGGAACCTGAAAAAAGGAAATTACAAAGAACCACTTTGTTGAAAGAGGATCACAATAAGCTCTCAAAAATGCCTGACCAGCAGTGATATCTAAATCAAGATGAGAAAAAGGAGACAGGATGAGGATGTGAGGAAAATCTAAGGAAAGTAGCAAGAAGACATAGGGTACAAATGCCCACAGAAGTGTTCACACTTGGTACAAAAGGAGTTGAAATTCAAAGTAGATATTGGTGCTGGAAGGGTGGTTCAGTGGTTAAAAGCATTTGCCAGGCAAGGTGAGGACTTGAGTTTGAATCCCCAGGACATAAAAACTGGATGTGAGTGTCTGTAGTCCCAGAACTTCTAAGGGGAAAAGGGAGGCAGAAACAAAGGTTCTTCTGAAGGTCATGGGACAGCTAGCCTGGAATGCACAGCAAGGGCTGAAAGTGTGACCCTGTCTCAAAACATATTCACATGATTCCTATACTCACACACAAGAATGCATATATGTATATACATTGTGAATGCACACAAAATGGCTAATTTTCTGGTAAAAATATTAATTGCTACATATCAGTGTTTTTGTGAAACTGAGAAAGTTAGATCTGCAATGCCTGTAGGAGCAGTCAGACCAAGTTTTAAACTGTAGTTTTATCTTTGAATTTTTGTATGTGGTGCGTATTCCAACTCCTTAAAAGTCATCCACAAGTATGTAGAAGAAAACTTGGCCTTTATTCAAATTCTAGCAGCTTTTCAGAAGAGAAGACCTGATCTGGGAAAGTAAAAACAGTTTTCAGTAAGATTAACTCAGTTACTGCTACTAACTCCCATGATTACTTTTAATAAGTATAGCTTGAAATCTGGAATGGTGGCACCTTCAGGTGGCTATTCTTTCAGAGGTCCTGAGTTCAATTTCAGCACCCACATGGTGGCTCACAACCATCTATAATGAGATCTGGTGCCCTCTTCTGGCCTGCAGGCATATATGCAGGCAAAAAAAACCCCACTTAAATAGATGATAGATAGATAGATAGATAGATAAATCTTTAAAAAACTTATCTTCAATGTTTTTTTTCACATAGCAGATATTAATCTGTCTAAGAATGATTATATAGAAAATAAAAAAAACATTTGTTACTTTAAAGTCAATGACAATTTCAAGGGCCTGGAGAGAAGAGTCAGTAGTTAAAAGCACTGGCTGTTCTTTTGGAGGACCTAGATTTGATAACCAGCACCAATGATGGCTCACAACCACCTGTAACTCAAGTCCCACAGGTTCTGGCACACCTAACTGACCTCTGATTTTTCATTACTTGACTAAGTGCACAAACTTAGTTTCCCATTTGCCATTGTCAAAGGAACTTTCTCAGTACTTCCAGAAGGAGTTTGTCAACAAAATGAATAAATTCATCTTTTGTAAGTGGGTTTAACAAGTGAGTTGAGAATGTTTTTCTACCTTTTCTTCCCTAATGTGATCATTTTCAATATGACCGTCCATAAGTCTTTTAAGTCATCTTTATACCAGATTCCTGATAGATTGAAGTTATTTTTAAGTAGCTGTAGCAATTTTATTTTCTTTTATATAAAAATAGCAAAGCAATGAAGCCATTGGGTTCAGAAAAAAAGGAGTATTTGTCAGGAAAACTTTCTTTGAAAATCAAGACATCTTGAAATTAACCATTTTCAGTTCATAAAAATTATAGTTATAAAAATCATTTCTTAGAAAATTACATAATGCTAATTTTGTTCTGAATTCATAATTACTGTAAAGGAATCACTGGTTTCTAGGCTAGACAGGAAATTTCAGCCACACTGATGTTGATTATGTCCATTGCACTAAAAATATACATATTGTGCTTTAACAGAAGTCATAAATTATTCATTTGAAGACTTAATTTTTCTCTTTAATTAAGTGTATAAGCTAGTGTCTATGGTTAGGTATGTGTAGTGAATGCAATTGTCTGTGGAGGCCAAAGGCATTGGATCTCCCTTGGAGCAAAACGTGCGTACTTGAGGATCAAACTTGGGTCCTCTACAAGAGCAGTAGAGTAGATGCTCTTAACCATTGGGACACCCCTCCAGCCCCAGAACTCATAAATTCTTAGGAGATCACTTATAGAAATGTACTTAGTGTGCTTTATTCTCACCACTAACAGTTCAATTAACATAAATTCAGAAATGATTACAGTGATTATGATACATGTATCATTAATTCCCAAAGAGCTGTGATGTATTCAGTAATACATTTATGTTATTGACAAAGTAAAGGTCACAATGAAGGAGAAATTTGTGGCTAAATAAATCAATATTTATGTAAATTTATCAGGGCCTGACCTGAGGCTAGTGATTTATCATTTATTGATCTTCAGTACAGTAAATTTAACTTGTAAATTTCTTTAGAGAAGGGTTTTTGTCTCACTTATATATGGAGGTAAAACATTATTCTCAAAGAAGATGAGACTAGAATAATGGTGTAACCAGAGCCTAGAAATAGTGTGTTAGGAGGGGCTAGAGGGAGGATGCTTAAAACACCCAAGAAGGCAGAAGGATAGGAAGAGTAACTTCTAATATTCTATAGCACAGTAGGGTAAGTACAGCTTATAAGATTTCATTATAGAATTTAAAATAACTTGGAGAAAGGATTTTAAATGTTCCAAACACAAAGAAATGGTAAGTGTTCCAGATGAAGGATATATCAATTACATAAAATACCTGTATTGAAATGTCACACTGTAGCCTATCTATAAATACATTTAATAGTGGTATCTAAAATGAAAACATTTTAAAAAAGAAACACTCAGTTCTTTAGAAAGGTGGTATTGTAAGGATGTATGGTTATTCTCCTATGCACACACACAGTATATATAATTTAACATTCAGTACTGAATAGAATTCCTACCATAATCCAAAACAGACTTATTTATCAATGTTAACTTAAATAAGCCAACAGCATAATGATAAAAAAGGCATTATAACAACTACCAAATTAACTTAAATAAAGCTACCTTATACACATAAGAAGCTGTTTTCTGCTACCTTCCTTGATCACTTATCATATGAAATAGACATGTTGAAAGTAGACTTTGATTTACAAGTATGCAGGCAAAGTTGAATTTATCAATTCCAACAGAGTATAACTTAGATTGAAATATTTAAGAGCTTTCATTTAATTGAACTCAGAAAAACTTAGGAAATACATTCCTGGAATAAGGCAATTCAAAATCCAGTTGTTAGGTTTGAAAGATTCTGTTGGAACATCCAACCTTACTAAGAGAAAAAAACATTTTTAACAATAGATGTATTAAAAACTCAATATGATGGCCGACAAACTAATTTCACAGTATTTTAATGAGTTGAAGCTAAAGAAAGACGAGTACCAACTTAAAAAATAAGTTTCAGTTCTCTGTTGAGGAGTACCATTTTCTCCAGTGAGTTCAAAGGGCTCAATCTAAATTTTATGATCTATGAAGCAGAGAACTTGGATTAATGCCCTGGAGCAGGGGTCACTGCGGAGACTTGAATTTATGAGCACTGTGTTTTTAGTTCTAGGGAAAAACATTTTATAAGAAAAAAAGTTTATGAAAAGAAAGAAGATACTGCTTTCATGATAATGTTTTTCTTAAATCACTGTTTCTATAAGGAAATATATATAATGTACACAGCTTAAACTTGAGCCTTAGTACTTTGTAAATGTGAATCACACCTATCGAAGGTAGGCATGAACTAGTCTAATAATGGCAAATGACCTAAATTTAAATCGCTGTATGCTTTTGTCTGATCTCTGCTGAAATTTACTTTTCTTCTGATTTAATCATCAATCTTTACAACAATCATACTAGTTGCCCAAAGCTTTTAGAATTTGATACTATTCTAGTTATTCCATCTTGATTCTTCTACTTCTCAGAATCCACTGTTTTCTTACTAACATGTTAGGGCCTGTCCTCCCTCTGTCTTTATTGAAAGTGGTGTGCTTGCTCAAACCTTTATCTTCTAAATTCTAATTTAAGACCGAGCCCCTAAGAAAGTATCCTTGATTACTACAATTCTCAAATTTCCTTTTAAAAAAAATCTTCTAGCACTTAATATGCAATATGTAAATTGCTCTTTATGTCTATATAAACTTAGATTGGAATCATAATTTTATGTGTGCACATAAACTTTTATGTGGCAAACTTTAAAGCACCCAGGATGAGAAAGTGCTTTAAAATGAGGTTTCTGAGATCTGTAAAATGGCCCAGCAAGTAGAGGTACTTACAACCAAGTCTCATGATCTGAGTTCAGTTATCCTGTCTCACACAGTGAGAGGGGTGAACCAAGTCTCTCAACTTGTCCTCTCACTTCCTGTGGCACATACAGGAGCCCACACATGCTTGAGTATACATACGGTGTTTTTTCAAGTTCTAGCCAAGTGTTCTACTACTGACCTATTTGTCAGTGGTTTGACATCCTGTCTGGACTTTTACAACTGAAAGATGGTATTGATAGTAGAGGTCAGTGGTGCTGCTCAGCATCCTACACAACCTGGAATAGACCATATACACAACGAAGTGGTGTTAGTAGTGTTAACATTGAGAAAACTTACCCTAAATGGAAATGTTTAACAAAAAATACAGTGCAAATTGATTTTATATGAAATTCTAGAGAAGCCATAACCAAATGTCACTAATCATATGAATGGCAGTCTGGGTCTACAGATAGGGGAAAACAACCAATTAAAAGGGCCATGAGGAAACATTTTAGGCTGATAGAACCATTTTCTGCCCTTTCTCTTTATGGATAACATTGATATTTATAAAATCGTATAAAACTAGAAAAATTTATAAAATTGTGCCGTTAAGACTGACTTTTAATTTTTTGTGATCACATTAATTATAATCTACAAAACTATCACACCAGAAATGTGATGAAGAGAAGGTAAAGGTACCCTGACTGAGGAATATTAACTCTAAATTGGATTGACATTTCCATGTCAATAAGCTGAAATTTGGTAGGACATAATGCCACAGAGGACAGCACATTCAAAAGAAAGAATTAAATCAATTGTTCTATGGAATTCTGCAATTGATGATGAATAATGAAAGTGGCTTATATTCTTTCAGGTCTTTTAATTCTTCAAAGAAATTCCCCATTAACAGAAGATCTAGTTCAAGGCTATTCCTCACAGCCAGCAGAATAATTCACGCAGCCTTTTTATGAATTTTTCATAATGTTTGTTATGGAGTTTTCATGATAAATGAAAGCAAGATTTTCCAGAGATCTGAGATGAATTTATTTCTTTGAATCTTAGGAAACACTGATGTTATCATAACAGAAACTCGAATTAGCTACACAACCAGGAGCAGAGGCACCTAGTATACTTCCTTAACAAATGGTGTTCTGACTGAGAAACAAAATGTTATAAAGCTTGACCAAATGATACAGAAGTTCTTCTTCCTTCAGGAGTTAGATGAGATTTTTTTTCTTACACTTTGAGTTTTGTTGAGACAGTTGTATAGGAAATAGCCACTTCCTCTGCTATTCAGAAAAGTTATTTTTCCCATGTGTCTCATTAAACCCTTGGACAAAAACCATCTTGAAAGTAATAAAAAGCATTACATTCATCTCTGTGTAGAAAGTGTCTTGTGAAGGCAGAGAAGTAGAAAGCCAGGTTACCACTAGAGTCCCTGGAGGTAGCAGAGGTCAGTTTGAATCCTAGCAGCACTAGTAGGGCTATATTTAAAAAAAAAAAAAACAAAAAAAAAACAGAAGATAGGACATAGAGATACAGAAATCTCTTTTCTAGTATTTCAACATCTGAAAGGGAACACTTTTAATGATGACTTTAAAATGTATTAGATTTACTACTTTCATACAAGGGAATGTGCTTCACTATTAACAGCCTATCTTGTGTGTTCCTTGAATGACTTGCAAAGTCTCATCCCATACTGGTACAATTCTAAAGTTTTAACTGGGGACGTTCAAATAATGGCTTTAAAAATGATACAACTATACTGTGCTGTTAGGTACCCAAGATGTCAAACCTAATGATATATGACTATTGTTTGGAAAGTGAATCACTGTCATATTTCAACATTAGTATGAACCAGACAAAACTAGGAAAAATAGTTATTTTTTTCAACCAAGAAAATATTATGTTATATAAGCTCTTGTTTTGTGTTTCTAGATGCAAATTCATTCAAATTAACCAGAACTTTTCTAGTAAGAATTTCTCAAGGACCCGTGGCTAGAAAAAATTGGACAAGCTGAAGTTGTCCAACTTTCTCCACTACCTCTATCTCCATCTCTGCATTAACACTGAAAATTAACACTGACATAGCACAGAATGAATTTTTGGAAAAAATATTTAAAAGAACTCACGGGTAGGATAAAGAGGGTGGCTTGCCTAGGAATGGTAGAAGAGGCCAGTTTAGTGTAGGATTCATTACTCAAAACTAGAATCTTTTCAGGCTAAGGAGATAGTTCAGTGCTTGCTTACTAGGTTAGAGGCCCTAAGATAGCCCCCTATCTAGACTAGTACTAATGCATGGTAAGTACATTACATATGAATGTATATTACACAGCAAATTGCCAAGGTTATACGTAAACTGTCCTGCTATGAGGAAGATATAAGGATTGCTTACATTATCATGTATAATTATATTACTGTGCAACAAAATGTTCAAATACCGCTAATTTCCTTATTCTAGGGCCTCATTCCGTATTGAATATAGGTATTCTTTTGAAAAAAGAAAAAGGTAACACTGAGTTACTCAAACTTTCAGCTCACTCCAGCAAGAAAAGAGTTTGAATTCCTGATCTTTCTGCTTCAGCATTTCAGGTAGGAGGGATTGTAAGCCTGGGGCTCTAACCTGACCCCAGTTCTACTTGCCTTGCAGTTTGACACATTGAATTCCTCCAAGTGCAACAATTTTATAGCAACTGCACCAAAGACAGCCTTGGAGCAATTTCCTTTACTGTGACTTGAATGCTTTTCATATACCACACATGGAAAAAACGGAAGACAAGATTTTGGAGAATCAGACATGCTTAAATTAACAAATTTGGGTTTTCATCTATATTTCTACTCATGTGCTGTGTACTTTGAACAACTATTTCTTTGAGATACCAAGAAACTTAAAAACCCTGTTTCTTTTTTTGTTGCACCAGTAATTCCTCTCCCCTCTCCTTTCCTTTGCTCCTCCCTTCCTACCATTCTCTTATTATTATCATTATCTCCTATATCATCCTGTCATTTGGCCATTTCTCTCAACCACAAAGGTCCCCCCAATATATTTGGAACAGAGTTCATCCTGATGAAAGCTTTTTAGATGGTGTTAGACCAGGCAGCCTAATGATGCATTTGAACACTGCTTAAAAACCACCTCATTCCTTCCTTGTCAAAATGATTCCAAGGCAAATTTTAGTAAGTTACTCCAGGTTACTTTTCCATTCTCAAATCTACTAAGAAAATACGAGTATCCTCAAGATTTTCATCTGTGAGACAGGCACATAGCTACTGGCACAAAACCAAACTCTTACTGCCAGGTGAGAGTGCAGCACCATGAGAGATCTCAGTTTGGCCTCCTTAATCTTCAGATAACGTAGGTACATTTTCTTCCTGAATAATCCTATCATCTACTCTTCAAAGCAAAATAAGGCTGCTGCATACCACATAATATTTTTAGTGAGCAACTGAACTCTGTACTTACTTGCAAGGGGGAAAATGGCACAGAGTAGAGCAGTGGTTGTCAAGCAGTGGGTCCCAACCCTTGTTGGTGTCTGATGACCCTTTTGCAGGGATGGCCTAAGACCATAGGAAAACACAGATATGTACGTTACAATCACAACAGTAGCAAAATTACAGTTATGAAGTAAAAACAAAAAGAATTTTATGAATGGAGGGGTCACCACAGCATGAAGAACTGTATTAAAGTGTCACAGCATTAGGAAGGTTGAGAACCAGTGCAACAAAAGTTAACTCAACTACTCAGAAAGAGCATTTTTAAAAAGTTCAACAAGAGCACATGGTGGATTAGAGAAAATTTTGTTACAATAACGAGATGATTATCCATAAGTTTTCCTCTGTGCTCATCATGTTGGATTAGGGAGATTCTATAATGACATATCCAAAGTAATTTAACATCTATAATTCACACACAATTAGGAGTCTGAGATTTTCCTTTTTGTGCTTTTTTAAATAACTTGCAAGACTGTCTTGTAATGGTCTGTGCCCCTTCATTTTTTCACCTAATTTTATATTTCATATTGCTATTGAGTTATGTGACTTGTTAATTTTGGGGGGTTCTAATATATGTGTATGGTATGTAGATAAGATTTTGTGCTTATGGAGTCTACAAATCCCTGGTGAGTGTGTTCAATAAACAACTATTGAGCTGATCTAAATTGAATTGAAGAAAAACAATATAAAACAATATTGTAAGTAATCCCAACTCAACTTTATTTGGCATTTTGATGTATGTTTGTATTTCCATTTTAATAGAGATCTGTCTGGGACATTAGCACTTTGCATAATTTCAGATAATGAAGTCACACTGCAAAGAGGGAGTTCAAAAAATAACTTAGTAAACAACTCAGTATATATTCACATTCATGCTGAGGCCTGAAGAAAGGCACTAAACCTAGACTTAGGGGTTTCCAAAAATTACATGCTGAATAACTCATCAGGAACTAGAAAAATCCATCACAAATCTGTTGAAAAAGACCCTTCCTGTCCACTAAGCAAGGACATCTGAGGATCAGGTGACTAGAGGTTTGTAAGGGAGCACACACAGTCTCAAAGTCCCCACCCCCCCTTATCTGTTTTCCCGGAGGGTCATGTCTAATTAGGGTAAAAAAGAAGTTCAAATAAATTAGGACAGTGTTGGCAGAGAAAATGCAAACAAAGAAGAAGCAAGAAACTTGCATGGTTTTGTGGTCTTTGCCAATCACAGAGGAAAGATTCGAAAGATTTGCTCTGATAAGCTTAAATGCACAGAATTAACTCTTTCAATGATCCCACATCCATCCAGCTCTTACCACACACAGACAAACAAATCCTTCCTAAAAACCCATGCTAGACTAATCTTCTTAAGGCATTTCTTTCAGCACATCTAGTCTCTCTCCTACAAGGCCATGCCTGTAAGATCAAGTTAAAACTAATCAACTGGAATTCCAGGTCTTCTATCAATTGTCTCCACTCAACCTATTCATCCAGTACTCCCAATAATCCCCAGCATGACCGCTGGCCACAAGTCTGTCACATTGTCTGTCTCCTTGGATTCACATGCCACATTTCTGCTTACATCCTTTCAATCATGTCCCTTCTCTGTATCTAAAATGTTTTTTTTCTCCCCATTCAACTCATCACACCCCTCCAAACCTTTTTCTTCGAATTCTAGTCTTAAGAAACATCTTCTTGACTTAAAAGTAGAAGCAAGTTGTTTAGGAAGTAAAAGGATGTTCAGGGTCTAAGAAGATGTTTTTAAGTTGGTAATGCAAGTTAGGATGGAAACTGAGTTAGGTATAGAACTTTAACTCATGGAGATAGATAGATAATAGAACATTCTTATTAGTTGCCAAATATGTATGGACTGGACATTGGGAATGTATGTCATACCTTTTAATTTTCATAATTGTTGCCTAGTTATTCTTATTGTTTTGTATTGTATTTATTGTTACAAGAAAAATAGCCTTATATTGGACTAAAGGGGGAGCTGTTGGGAGGAAAATGATACACCTTAAATTTTAAAAAAAAAGCAGATTGGAAGGTCAGGGAGAAAAGGGTACAAAGGTGGGACAGTGAAGGGGAGGAAGAGGGGGACTGTGTTTGGGATGTAACTTGAGGAAATAAATAAATGTTAAAAAAAGAAAAGAAAAAATAAAAGAAAAAAGTAGAAGATAGTTGGGGACTGGGAAGGGAGCAAGGAAGGGAAAGAGGGTGGATAGGGACAGAGACAGAGAATAAAAAGAAAGTGGGCATGATCAGAATACAGAATTTATGTGTAAATAAATTTCAGTAAAACCCATTAACTTGCCTAATTAATAAAGCAAACAGCAATCACTTTCTTACTTAAAAGTTTCCCAGCCTAACCTCTTTTCTTAGAAGCCACTCCCTTTCTTGAATTGCCTAAATAATCTCTTGAATATGTAGGTCTGTGCCAGATGACTTCTGTCTGTACCTTAAATGTCCTCACGTACATGAGTTGCTTCCATAATTCTAGTCTAAACCAAGGACAAAGTTATGTTTTGTCATTATCTGTTTCAGAAAATACAATGCTCATGATTCAATCATCTCTTTAAACATGTTTGCTGTAGTAGTAAGGAACATGAATGTTTATGTGGATATCAATAATCCATGAATAGAATCCTGTTGAGGCTTAAAGACAATCTAAATGTAATATGACATGTATATTAAAACTTTCCCTTTTCTTTACATTTCCATTTTTAAATAGCCAAATCTTTTACGTGTTTCAGTTTTCTACATCAAATCAATTTCTGCTTTACTTTCTTTTTAAAAATGAATTTCAACATGATCTATTTTAAAATCTGTTTTTAATTTGATGCTGAGGACATGTATAATTAACAGCCTTAAACATTCCAATTGAGGCATCATAATTTAGATTTTACACATATTTGTAGCTCAGTAAGTTAGAATGAGAAAGGGGGAAGATCTAGCACACCAGTAGGCTTGGAGGAAAAGATCCTGTTGTTTTTCACAGTCAGAGTTAAAAGCTCTCTGTGCCATCTACAGGACGGCTTCATGACCCAAAACAGACAAGCTTTCTTTCCTTTATATATTATTCTTTATTTTAAGAGGTAAAGAACAGTTTTGATTGCTTTTGAACTAAGTATTTTCAAAATTACAGTTTCTTCTTTGTTTCTCCTGTGTATTTGAGATTCCCATTAGGGAAAAGAGTTGTTTTATATCCAGCCCATCTTTCTCTTTGTTTTTTTTAAACTGTTTTATACCCTTTAAAACTACCTCCATGGGGGCTATAACAGTGGCTTAACAGTTAAGTAGCACTGGCTGTTCCTCCAGAGGAACAACATTTGATTCCCAGAACCTGCATGCCAGATCACAAGTACCTGGAACTCCAGTTCTAGGGAATCTGATGCTCTCTGCTCTCCTCTTCAAGCACCGGCATGGTAAACTAACAGTCACACAGGCAAAATGCCAGTAAACATACAATAAAAAATAAAAAATAAAAACACTACATTTGTTTTCTTGTTCCTTTCAGACAGAGTGCTGTAGGAAAACTGAATTAGCACAGCAGACAGAGACCTTGTAATGGTATGATTTTTTTTTTAAGGAATAGGTAAGTGTCTAGAAACTCCTTAATTTAATTTCAATATACCTGCCAAAGTCAAAACTGATTCTGACTAATTCCTCTCTGGGCATCACATTGTAAAATTTAAATGTCCCTAGGAGCAGTAACAAAAGAGTAATGTAGTTTGGATTGATTTATTAAATTTCACTTTTAAGCCTTGTGTGGTGGTCCACACCTTTAATCCCAGGACTCAGGAAGCAGAGGGAGGTGGATCTCTGTGAGTTCAAAGTGAAACAAGAACAGCTAGGTCTCTGTTACACAGAGCAACCCTGTCTCAAAAACCAAATGAAAAAAAATTCCTTTTAGCTGACAGTTGTCTGTTGTGGGAATAGAATTTATCAGACTGTATTCTGTTAATTAGCTCCTCAGAAAATCCATGATTTGTAAGTTAAAATTAATTCAATTATTTTTTGAAAAATTATCAAGGCCAGGTGTAGGGGTGTATGCCTTTAATCCCAGCACTCAGGAGGCAGAGGAAGGCAGATCTCTGTGAGTTCAAGGCCAGCCTGGTTTACAGAGTGAATTCCAGGACCGCCAGGGCTCTTACACAGAGAAACACTCCTGAAAAACCTAAAAAAAAAAATAAAACACTTGCCAAGTATAAGATTGCACTAGTAAGCAATAGAGAAATAAGCCTTACCTGCATGAAACTTCCATCTTCCCAAGAGGGGAAGTTAATATGAAAGAAAGAGAGGAGAGAAATGAAAATATTGACTAGCAATAAATACATAAAGCAAAACTAAAAACTACAGATGTGGTCTGGTAGTAAAATACTTACCGAGCAAGTGCAATGATCTGACTTTGATCCTCATTACTGAATAAGAACATTTTTGCAAAAAGCAATGCAGTTAGGGCTACAGACATGTTTGACTGGTGTAGAGCACTGATTGTTCTTCCAGGGGACCTGGGTTTGATTCCCAGCACCCACATAGCAAATAACTACTGTAATTCCAGTTCCAGGGGGTCTGATACCCTCTTCTGGCCTGCACAAGAATTAAATGTATGTAATGTAGAGACTTACATGCAATGAAACACCACATGTATAAAATAAAAATAAATAAAATCTCCAATTTTTTTTCAAAATATTGCATCTTTAGAAGAACACATAAACAAAAAAAGCCAGGAAAAAATAAAGGCAGAGAGTGATATGTGTATCACCAGGAAAGATATTGGGTTAACAAGTGCAAACTCCAGAAAGGAAAATAAATTTGACACCCAGGCAAAACTGAAGCTGACTGGAATGAGGTGAACTGGAGGAAGCCCAGAAAAAGATAGAAGCCAGAGAAGTAGCAGGGTTCTAGATCATCCAAAGTTCTATGGGAATGAAGAAAGTTTGGGACCTTATTCTAGGTATGACAGGATATAAGCTGAGAGCACTGATCATGAGAAGCACATGATTATCTTCATACTTTTCTATGAAGTATCAACCTGGACTATTGCAACAAGATACCATAAACTGTTTTAAACAGCAAGAATTTATTTTTCATGGTTTTGAAGCCTGGAAATCTAAGATCAAGGTGCCATGATGGTCATTGTTTGGTTAGGCTCTTTGATTGCAAAGACCTAACTTCTTCTTGTATCCTCACATGGCCTTTCTTCAGTTAATACACTCAGACAGATAAAAAGGAACCACATTTTACAGGGTCTCTTACAAGATCACTAATCTTCTTATAAGGGCTCAGTCTCATGACCTAATCTAAACCTAGTCAACCCCCAAAGACCTCATTTCCAAATATATCACTGGAGCCAGACATTTAAATTACAGATTTTCTATGGAGAAGAGTGGACAGAATTCAGAAAAGGCATTCATGGAGCAAGAGAACGAGAGGGAAATCAAGTAGGGTAATTCAAATAATAGATGACAGAAGCTTGCACATACGTTATAATTTGGGTATTGCTAAAAGGTAATGATATTTTATATGGATTCTGCAGATGGAACCCAGTGAAATTTATTTGACTTTGTTTGTGTTTTTGTGTTTGTTTGTTTTTTGAAGTAGACCCTCATATCCCAGAGTGGACTGAATCTCACTATGTAACCAAGCCTGGTTGCCCTTGAACTGGAAATCTTTTAATATCAGCCTCCCAAGTGCCAGGAGTAACTCATGCAGCACCACATCTAGCATATCTAACACACAGAAAGTGGTTGAAAGAAAATTTAGTTCAGAATTTAAGATTTAATAACTTTCTTCTTTACTAGAGTGGGAAGGAGGAAAGAGAAACTTACACAAGAAGTAGCTTGGGGAGACCAATATGAACAATGTTAAGTTTGAGTTGAGAATATGTTAGCCAGGAATTCATGATGAAGATAAAAGTCAAGAAACAGTAGAGTATCTTTAATGACATGGGGTTATAATACCCATGGAATAAATATAGACAAAGAAGAAACTAAGCACAACAACAGTGCCATTGGGTTCTCCAAATGTGGAGAGATAAATTTCAGGCTGATATGAGAGAAAATAATACTAAGAATTAATAGTTGGTGAGTTATCAGGAAGAAACAAACCAACAAAACATCCACCGACATTTAAATATCACATGACCCATGCATTATATGTGAAATGTAAAGAAGATGAATTCATAGAAGTAGAAAATAAGACAGTGGTCACAGAGTGTGGACAGAGGAACACATTGGTCTGTGATTACTGAGTTAAAGTTATATTGGAAGAATAAATTATCATGCTATATTTTGCAGTGGGGAGATTACAGTTAGGAATCTCATATTAACTTATAGACGATTTCTACAAAACAGACTATTATATGATAAGCACACAGATATGATCTGACATACTATATGAATGTGTCAAAACACCATGTTATAATACATGAGTGTGTACAGTTTTTACATGACAGCTATAAATGGAACAAAAAAGAAACCCTCCACTTGAAAGTTAAAATAAAAACAGGATAGTTCTGTGTACTGGAAAACAAATGAAGAAAGGATAACAACTTGGAATGTATGACCCCAGTAGCCAGTGATGTTATGAGATCAAGGAAATGATAGCTGAAAATTGACTGCTGCAGTTAAACACAGAAACCTCACACCCCAGTTTTTTATAACAGTTTTCAGAATGTGAATGAACTTGACAAGCAAGAACCACCTTTTGAGAAAATGTAATGGCAATACATTGCAGTGGTAGGTAAGACAGAAAAGAGAATTTTATCTTGAAATAGTTTATGGAGCATTAAACATTAACAGTACAAAGTTGTTCCAAAAGTCTTCTCTAGAGTTCTATAAAACATGATGGGAAAGGATTTAGACCACAAGGGGAGGAAGTATTCAAAGGCAATCCTGCAGGGAGGTACAGCCTCAATTGTCTACAGAACATTGCCAGCTTTCAGGAAATCACTGTCCTTTGCGCAAACCAATGGTTTCCAAAGAGCTGCCAATTAACACTGTGGTTCACTTTTATAGTTCTTTAAATGCAAGAAATGTTCATGAGGAGTGCTTTATATTAGAAATAAAACAAGGAGATTTGGGAAACTGAATATTGGGCCATAGTGTGCAGAGAAAGAAGAGAACTAATGAAAATATTGGAGATTTTATTTCTACTGATTGATCCTAATGAGACAATGATAAGTGTAGAGTGAGGACCTTTGAATCGTACCTGCATTTGGGATTTATTGTTGATTATATAGAGTTGAGATATTTTCTCAATAAAAATATTACAAGCTGTCTTTTTGCTAGTCAAATCTACTTTTTAGGACACTACAGAACAGGTGGTTTTAAGTGTAAAACTCTATTCCTCTGCTCATATATATCAAGAATGAAAGAAAATTAAGGTCATGGTGTCATGCAATGTGTTTGTAGTTTGGCTATCTTACTAGAAGACTAAGAACCAGAAGACCCATTCAAACAAACTTGGTTAAATAAATTACCATAAATTTAAAATGCTAATTGTGGTCTGGTCTGGAGAGATGGCTCAGTGGTTAAGAGCACTGGCTGCTCTTAGAGGAGCTGGGTTCAATTCCCAGCACCCACATGCTAACTCATAACCATTTATAACCCCAGTTCCAAGGGATTCTATATCTCCTTCTGACCTTTGTGGGCATCATGCATGCATAATGGTATAAGCATAAAATAAAGCAGGTAAAACACCCTTACACATAGTAAATAATAATAAACTTTTTAAGTTAATGGGATTTTTTGCTGGCAAAATACATTTTCCTTAATAACATATTGTGTATGCAGACTGTATTTTCCATCGAACATGAAATTTATCCAAAGAATGTGCATGTTTTCAGAGCCCTCTTTTTTGTAAACAAAATGAAATCTTATTGAAGAGTTTTACTTAGTGTGACACATCTATGTTTTATTTGTTTCCTGATTCTGGCTGGATGAGTCACAAAATAAAAACTGTTTTGACTATCAAAAACATGTGTAAGAACAAATAACAAAGCTAAGCATTGTAACATGTGCCTTAAATCTCAGCACTTGGGAGGCAGAGGAAGGCAGATTTCTGTTAATTGGGGGTTAGCCTGGTCTACACAGAGAGCTGTCTTAAGAAAATAGTCAAACATCACTATATATCTATTAGAATGGTAAATATCAAATACGCAGCACCAAATCCTAGTAAGGATATGGAACTTCTATTCATTTCTGGTGGGAATAGGAAAATGGTATGGCTATTTGCCAGCATTTATAAATCTAAACATAGCTTGACCATATGACCTTGCAATTTTTAGTTCTTGATATTTACTCAAATAAACAGAAAACATAACCACACAATGACTCATACTCATAAATGTTTATTGAAAGTTAATTTTCGTGATTATCAAGATAAGAAACAACCAAAGTCGTACTTCCAAAGATGACCAAAAAACAGTCCACAAAGTAAGTAACAAAAGTATAAAGTCAAGAAAAGACATGAATAAAATTGAAATGCACAATCCTAAGTGAAAAGAGATGATCCACAATGGCTACACGTTAGATAATGCCAATCATTTGGCATTTCACAAAGGGTATAGCCCTCTGTGTGTACTGGATACTCAAAACAGAAGATTATATGTTGTCATTGTTGTGCTTCCTAGTCATTCCAGCCATGTAGAGCTATTGGTTGCTTTTCTTCCTTGGCAGTGCAGGTAGCTCCTTCCAATACCATGAGAGCTAGTCCTCAGGCAGGAGGCTTCTAGGTCAAAGGAGGGAGATTCTTTCTGAAACAGATGGAGATCATTAAAAGAAAAAGCCACACTGTTCAATATATATATATATATATATATATATAAAACCTGAACATGAACAATATTAAATTTCCTCAATTGATATATTTTACAATGGAAGCCCTTCAACTAAGCCTCATGAAACATGGTGTAAGAGGAGGCAGGAAGAATTTAAGTGCCAGAAGCTCAGGACATCCCTTCAAGATATTCTCTTGTAAAATTTTAAAAGAAAAAAAAAGAAGATGATGTATAAGGGTAAGGAGAAAGGATATATAGGGGAAATATTTGAGAGAAGTGGAGGTGAATGTGATCAAGATGAATTGCATGAAATTCTCAAAAATTATTAAAAATACTGAAAATAAAAAAGGAATTGTTTGACTACCCTCCAGTGAGTATATAAACACACAAACTGAACTTTTTTAACTCTTATTTCTATTTTTACTTTATTTGAGAGGTCTTAAGGGTTAGGGTGCACATGGAAGGACTGGGAAGTGAGTGTGATTAGGGTACATGATGTGAAAGTTCCAAAGAATCAATAAAAAAAATTTTTTTAAACGCAATTGTATATGGGGTTGAAGATTTACACTGTCTAATATGCAGCAGGTCTCATGTTTGATCTCTCTTGCCAAATTTAATGTAAGTTTTCTTTAGTTACCTGTTATCAATTTGAAAGAGTTTTTCCCCCTTTTGTTGCTTCTGGTGAATACAGGTTGATAGATTTGTATCACATTATAGACAGCAAAAATATAGACACAAGATGCCTCACGAAAATTACAGTGAAGCAGGTCAAAATTTAAGTGTGAGTATGAGAGAGAGAGATAGTTGACAGGATGTGTGTGTGTGCAATAGCTTGTATATCGAGGTCAGAGGATAACTTGGTTTTGATTCCCTCCTCCCACTATGCAGGCTCCAGAGATCAAACTCAGGTCTTCAGGCTGGATGGCAAGAGTGGTCACTACTGAGCCATCTCCCTGCCCATGTTTTCCATTTTAAATTCTAATTCCTTGTTGTTGTATAGCAAAGTAGCTGAGTTTAATCTATTAACCTTGTGTTTATATTTTATCAAATGTATTTTAACATCTATTAATATAATCACATGACCTTTCTTCTTGAGCCTGTCAATATGATGGATTGCATTAATTTATTTTTAAATGTTGAGTTGCCCTTACATATTTTTAATAAATCTTTATGTGGTTGTGGTGTATAATTCTTTTTATATGTCATTGGATCTGATACACCCATATTTCATTGAGAAATTTTGCATCTATCTTTATAAAAGATATTAGTGTAGAAGTTTCCTGTCATTTTATCTTTAGTTTGGTATTCTTATAATTCTAGCATCATAAGATGAGTTATGAAGTCCTTTCTATGCTTTTATCCTCTGAAGAAAAATTCTGTTGTGATTTTTACTATTGCTTTTCTTATTTTTATTTAGGAAACGTCTCCGAATTTCTAAAGAGGAAGTTTGTGTTATTGATTTTAAATCTTGTGATTTTTTTTTGAGCACATAAATCCAATGCCAGAAAATTTCCCCTAAGCATTGCTTTTATTACATTTCAGAATTTTGGTAAAATGTGCTTTCACTTTTCCTCAAAATACTGAGTTTTATTTACTTATTTTGATGGTGAGGGTCAATACAAGACCTCACACAACTAGCTCCTCCTCCCTTAGCTATACTCTAAGCTCCAAGCACCAAGTATTTTTTTAATTCCTTTTAAATGACTCTTCTTGTTTCACCCATGTTCTATGTAGACTTATACTGTTTAATATTCATATTTATAATATTCCATACATCATTCTCTTACTAATTTCATGTTTAATACCTTGTCATGTGTAATGGTTATTCTTGGTTGTCAACTAGACTATATCTGGAATGAACTTCAATCCAGAAATGAAGGGCATACCTGTGAGAGCTTTTTTCTTGGTTTGAAGTGGGTGAATCTACTTCTAGTCCTGACCTTTGAGGTAGAAAAACACACACTTTTGATCTGAATCTTGAGGTGGGAAGACAGGCCTTTAATTCGGATCCTGAGATGGAAAAACACATGCTTTTAATCCAAACCCCGGGGCAGGAAGACATACCTTTAATATGGGCCATACCTCCTGCTGGAAGTCAAGATAGGGGCATAAAAGAAGGAATCATTTGCTCTTTGCCTGCTGGCCCTATCCTTGCTACCACAGTCATCCCTTCACTGACAATGGAGCCTACTTCTTTGAGATTTGAGCATATAAAGAAGACGTACTGCGGCATCCAGCCTTCTGGGATTGAGCAACTACTAGACTCTTGTACTTCTTGCTCATAACTAGCCATTGGTAGATTAGCTGGACTGCAGCCTGTACCTCCTTCCAATAAATTTCCTTTACATTTATAGTGAGAGATTCATCCCATAAGTTCTGTGACTCTAGAGAGCCTTGAAAAATATATCATCTTAAAGCAAATTTATGTGATTGCTAGGCTTTTAAAATTATTATTTGTAAAGGCTTTGAATATTTTTTATTTCAGTGGGTATTCATTATGAACTTGAGAAGAACATGCCATCTGCTCTTGTTAGATAAAATATTCTGTAAATGTCACTTAGATCCAGTTGGTGGTGCTGGTCAGTTTACATATGTCTTTCACTGGATTTATCAATTGCTGATAAAGGGGTCATGATGTTTTGAGCTATAATGGAGCATCTCTCTATATTTTTGCTATATTATGCTTTGTCATGTTAGCAAACCATTGTTAGGCATATACACATTCAAGATTGTTATGTCTTCTTGGAGAGTTCATTTCTACTTTTATTATTCTTTTCTCCATCCCTGATCTTTTCCTTGCTTTGAAGTGTAGATATAATATATAATTGTAACATATCTCTTCTAGCTTTCTTTTTATTATAAAAGCCCGGTTAATTCTTCTCCATCTCTTTCTTTTTCATCTGATCCTATCATTGATATTTCTTATAGTCAACATATTTCTCATCAGCCTTGGAATAGTCTTCAGAGTTTACACCAAGTATAATTTAGACTAAGAAATGTCATTTGATTTTATGACTACTACATACAGCAAAGAGGACAGAAACAAATATTGAATGCTCATGGTAGGGAAAATTGACACTACTGTAATGGAGCAATAGGGTAGCCTGAATTTTACATATTAGATTATATGCCAATATTAGTGCACACAAATGAGAAAACTAAATAATTTGAAAGAGGATATGAGATTATAGTCAAGGAAGAATTAAAATTAATGATTTTAGTTAAGGTAGTTCTGTATAGGTAAGCCACACAGACACAGCAGAGGAGGGAGGAGGGGAGACACTATTAACAGTATAACTAGTCACAATCAATTGCTATGATGGACATGTTTCTCATCATTTCATGCCACAAGTCCAACATCCTAATCGATGCCAAAGTATAAAGCAC
Organism: Lophiomys imhausi; assembly: GCA_907164525.1. Lineage (NCBI taxonomy): Eukaryota > Metazoa > Chordata > Mammalia > Rodentia > Muridae > Lophiomys > Lophiomys imhausi. The sequence continues at coordinate 1,221,639 of CAJQZJ010034502.1, read as the reverse complement.
CATGATGAAGCTGAAGTATATCATCAAAGGCATGCCCCAGCAGAGGCTGTCTGAGGAGCTGAACAAAGACGACCTAATCTTTTCCTAATCATCAGTTCCTAATTGAAAATGCTTAGAGAGTGAGATTTCACCTACACCAGACAGCACAAAAATAGGCTCAAAGCACAGGCAGGCTTGCCTTCCATGAAAATGAGGCCTTTAGGGCTATGCACATAAAGCCCCTCTCCGTTCTGCTGGAGACTCCTGATGTTGTAAAGTTTAATAGCTCAAGCTGTGCACTAAGGGTCCCAGGCCTCTTCTTGAGAGCCATTGTCTTCAACAAAGGATATATGGCACCAAACTAAAGTAATTGGCCATGTATGTGCCTTATGTTTGCAATCCCAGCACGATGTAAGGATTGCCATAAGGATTTCACCTGACTATAAAGACCCCATCTCAACACTGCAAAAGGAAACCCACACTCAAAAGTAGTTATGCTTGGATAGCCATGTAAGGGCTAGAGAGGGCAGATGGAGGAAAGAAGACAGAATAGATACATAGAAAATGCAGTAAAGTTAGGACAGTAACTCGCACTAAAGGGCATTTACCCAAATACTTTACCCAAATAAATGGCCTTAAACTCCTTGTAAAGTTCACACTGGCATTAAACTAGTGATCCTCTTCCCTTAGTTTCCTGAGTGCTAGGATTACGGGTATGCACTTCCATGCTTAGCCTTCCATATGATACTGATCAGCATTAAAATTTGAGAAATATTGATTGACAGGCATATCCAGTGACTAGACATTTGGTTTCCTTACTGACAATTAATAGTCTATTTTTTCAATAATATCCCATTGTAGCCCCCCCCCCCCCCCCCCCTCCTTTCCCCCCTTTCCCCCCCCCCCCCCTTCCCCTCTGAAAGGGGGAGCCCCCCCCCCACCTTGTACAATCCCACCCCAGCACATCGACTCTTATCAGGACTGAGCACATACTCTTCCATTGAGATCAGGCACAGCAGCCTAGTTAGGTGGAAGTGGTCAAAAAGCAGGCATCAGGGTCCATTTCCTTCCTTCTTTGTTTTCTCATTGCTTATTTTTATTTATTTATTAATAAATTTATTTATTTGTTTCTTCAGGTTGCATCTCCATCATCTTGTCCTCTTTCCCCATTTCAAGTGAGTCAAGACTTAGCTAACACTCTAGCATTCTAAGTCTGTGAATCCAACAAAGTGAATGATATCAGTGCCGCTTACATTTACACATAGCAGTGTTGGTGAGGGAGTGTGTCTGCAGAACTTCACCTTTTACAAAACCTTAATATGAAAGCTAAAGTTAGGACACACTACAGCAAATACTTTGCCAAATAATTTTATAATAGTGTGTGCTTTCAAGGTGTAAAGATTTTTCACCGTCAGAAGTTAATTGCTAGGTTTTCTTACAAGATTAGGAAAACAAAGCATTAAGTTTAGTAGATCAGAACATCCCTTGGGTGATGTTTGTTCACCTCATTTGACAATTGACTGGTCACATTTCCTTTCTTCCTCAAAGTATGCACAAGGAATTTTGTCCTATAGAAAAAGACTCAGCAGTCATTCAATTAATTCGGCTGTCACACATCTGTTGCTATCTCTATGAGGATTGCAGTTCCCTGGTGATTGCTCTCTTGATAATAATAATAAAATACTTCACACCTCTTTTCACTGTGATAGTCTCTTACTTGCCTCATCCAAACTACCTCAGTTTGTGACTTTATTTGTCTTCCAAAATTCCAGAACATAGTCAATGATTTTTGATCCTCTGGATGTAGGAGCAAGTCTCTCATTTACAGCTGAAGGATGTTTAGGTCATTTCCACTTCCTAGCTCTTATGAATAGGATGGCAAGGAACATGGCTGAGGAAGTGTCTGTGGAGTAGGATGCTGAGTCCTTTAGGCACATGCCAAAGAGTGATATAGCTGCATCATACAGTAGATATACTTTTTGATTTTGAGGGGTTCTACATAATGATCTCCAGAGTTGACGCACAAGTTTGCATTCCCACCAACATTAAATGAGAGTTTGCCTTTCCCTACAACCTCATCAGCATTTAGCATTTTGTTGATCTTAGCCACTCTGAATGGCATGAGCTGAAATCCCAAAGTTGTTTTATGTTCTAAATTCTCAATAACACAAATTTTTAAAGGATAATATTCTAATTCATCTATCATTCTTCTTAGTAATATCTTCTATTAAAAACAATGCAGTTCAATAGCATCAACCGAGGAAAATAAAAACAATGTAATAAAGATTAAGAAAGGTCTTATTTTTCCCATAGTTTCCCCTTCCCATTAATACAAATACTGACTTTTAAAATATATTTTTCTGAAACAGAAAAATGTTGATAATCAACTACTAGGTATTTCAGTCATTATTTTAGTCCTCGGTGTACCACTAACAAGTTTCATTGCCGTAAGAGAAAGTCCTTAATTTGTCTACAAAATGAAAGTAAGAATAAATAGCAGTGAATGATGACTGGGATTGTAGCTCAGTATAAGAGCACTTGCATGAGTCTAGGTTCAATCTTCATTACTATAAAAAAGAAAAGAATAAATAACAATCAGGCTGGGGAGTTGATAAATTCTCTCTGTGCATGAACAAAGATTTGAGTTTAGATCTCAAAGATAAGTCTGGTGACACATGCTTTTAGTTCTAGAGCTAAGGAAATAAAAAGAAACAGATCTCTGGAGCATGGTGGATACCCTAGACTACTGGTAGCTCCTGGACAGTAAGAGATCCTGTCTGAAAAAGCAAGGTAGATGGCCCCTTAGGAACAACACCCAAGGCAGTCCTTTGTCCTTTACACATATGTGTCTTAGACACACACACACACACACACACACACACACACACACACACACACACGAGAGAGAGAGAGAGAGAGAAACAGAGACAGAGATAAACAGACACACAGACAGAGACAGAGGCAGAAAGAGAAAGACAGAGAGAAACATAATCAGTATTCAAATCATAGCTGGGCATGATAGCTCAGGCTTGTAGTAAAAAGGGTGAGAGTGCCAGGCAGTGGTAGCACATGCCTCTAATCCCAGCATTCAGGAGGCAGAGGAGGGGGATCTCTGTGAGTTCAAGGACAGCCTGGTCTACACAGGGAGTTCCAGGACAGCCAGGACTGCTACACAGAGAAACCTTGTCTCGAAAAAAAAAATCAAAAATCAAAAAAGAAGACTGAGAGAGAAAGAATTGCTAGACTGAGACCATCCCAGACTACACAGGGAAACCTTATCATAAACAAGAATGACAAAAACATTTCAAAAATATTTAAATCATAAATTTGTTGTGCAGATGGAATGGATGATGCAACATCTATGACATGTCAAAACTCATAGAGAGCAGAACACACACTGAGAACTCAAAACAGATATACTTGGGTTGGAGAGATGGCTCAGCAGTTAAGAGCGCATGGTGCTTTTCCAGAAGACCTGATTTTCAATTTCCATCAAACATTAGGTGACTCACAACTACCTGCAACTATATCACCAGGTTATCCAAATCCAAGGTCCATTTCTAGCTTTTGAACGCACTGCACCCACATACACAAGCCTACACACAGATGAAAATATATGCACATAGTTAAAGAATTGAATTAGAACAAGTTTATAATGTGAAAAATTAGAAATGGGAGCCATAGGGAGAATTTTGAAGATCAAGTCATCAAATTTCAACTGGCTGTATTCCATGCATTGTAAACTTTCTAAGAACTTAACTATGAGAATATGATGCTCAATAAAATTGATGTAACTTTTTTTCATGCAATATGGGCCAGATGGGACCAAAACAGGAAGTAGAGAGACCACTTGGTTACTTCAATGTTTACACTAATGCCATGCCCACTGGTAATCAGTGTCCATTGAAAAGGTAACACAAGAAATAGTTATTTATTAGTATGTGATGATCATGCCTGTAACCTCAGCATTTAAGAGACATATGCAGAAAGATGAGGCATTTATGTTTATCCTCAGCCACATAAAGAGTTCAAGACCAGCTGTCTCGAGGCTTAGAGGGAATGCTCAGTGACTAAGAGCACTGATTGCTCTTGCAGAGGACCCAGATTCAGTTCCTACCACCCACAGGGAAGGTCACAACCATCTGGAACTCCAGTTCCAGGGAATCTGGCTCCATCTACTGGCCTCTGCAGGTAGTAGGCATGCACTTGGGACACATACACAATTTCCTTCTGATGACTGAACAAAATTTCTTCCTGTAACTCTCACCTTCTTCCTTTGTCTGGAACTTCTAAGTGTGAGCAAAGATATAGGAAACTAATTGCTCACAAGGGGACCTGCGAAGAAATTGAAGTTGCAACTTCTACCACTGTTATTCAACAAAATAGAGTCTGACTTCAGAAGACAACTTGATTTAAGGTTTTTGAACTTTGTACTGCAACAAAAGATACGTATTCGGGATGAAGTGTACTTTCTAGTCTGAGTTTGGATCTTTTCCTAGCTAGAGATATGATGTCTGATACTCTCTTGTGATGCTGGACAGGGTGAGTGGGCCCCAGCAACCAGTCCCTAATAGGAAATAACTGATGTTCTGCATTTTGTTTTTGAAACAGGGTCTAGCTATATAGTCCAGACTAGCCTGGAACTCTTGGGCCAAGCTAGCCTCATCATCCATAATACTCTTATCTCCATGTCCAAAGTGTTAAGATTACAATAGAAGTGTTGGAAAATAAGCACATTATAAGTTGAAGAGCACGTGACTCTTTTCCTCAGGAAAGTAATATTCTTTATATAATTAGAGCTTCTTTTTTTGTTTTTTTTAATACTTTATTTTTTTTCTTCAAGTTACATCTCAGTCACAAACCCCTCCCTATTCCCCCTTCCTATCCCGCCCTTCCACCCTCTTCCCCCCAGAAGTTTCCCCTTTCAGTCAAATAGATGGTTCCTTCTCTTATAACAGTAAGTATTATACAAAACAATAGATATAAATATGGCATATTTATATCTATTGTTTTGTCTAATATACCTTCCCAATGTCCAGTTTATACATATTTGGCACCTGACTTTAACATTCTACTATCTAACCATCTCCATGAGTTTAAAGGTCTATATGTGACTCAACATTCATACTAACTTGCAACACACTTTTAAGAGTATCTTCTTAGATCTATAACACCCTCTTGATTCCTAAACAACTCAAAATTTAACTATGAGACTCTAGCTGTCTATTCTTCAACCACCTCAGAGACCTGAGAGGGATAAATATATTTGCTTATATAGGAAGTGCAGGGCCTGCAGCTTCCAAAACTAAGAAAGGACATACCAATGACTGCCTGGACAGTTCCCATTTTCTGTCCATACATTCCTGCATCAGTCTTCAGCCTTTGGGTCCTGTTTCTCTGACAGTCATTTGTTGTAGAGCAGGGATTATGAAGGACTTACCTACCCTGTCTTGGCAGAGTTAGGCTGTCGAATTCCCTGCTACCAAATTTTGTCCAATTAGAGCTTCTTAAGAAAACCTGTCTAGACCTCACAAATAACAAATACATTTAAGGCCCTTGTTACTCACTAAGTAACTCTGAGTAACGTAAGAGATACTTTAGGTTTTCTAAGCCCAGAAAACCTGTCTTGCCCGTCTTGTGATATTCAATGGAGTAGCCCACAAGTTTCCCTAAGACCACTTCATCATCGCAAGCCCTGAGCAACTAATTAAGAGACACTAGAGAAAAGCCATCTATCGTTGCCTGGACTCCAAAAAGAAGACAGCTAAAGATTGGATCATCCATCTTTGTTAACCTTACATTTGTCACTTTAGTGTGTGTGTGTGTGTGTGTGTGTGTGTGTGTGTGTGTGTGTGTATGTGTGTGTATGTGTTTGTGTGTGTGTGTGTGTGTGTGTGTGTGTGTGTGTGTACACATAGAGTGAGTGTGTGTGGTTGCTGACCTTGCATCTTAGAGTTTTGTCCATAATAAGCAAGGACACTACCAAGGAGTTATGCCCCCTAAACCACTATACCTTGTTTCAAAAGAGGGTCTGAGGACTAGAGAGAAGACTCAGTGGTTGTGGGCACTTGTTGCTCTTACAGAAGACCCATGTTTGGATCCCAGCACCAACATAGTGGTTCACAACCATCTGTAACTGCAGTAACAGGATTTGATACTCTCTTCTGACATCTGTGGGCACTGGATGTGCATGGGAGGCATATGCATTGCTCACTTGCCTAAAATAAAACAAATAAATCTTTAAACATTCAAAGTGAGGTGCTGTAAGTCTAAAATAATCACGGGGCTTCAATTACCATTTTTTTCAATTTATGTTTCCAGTATACACTAACACACTTGTGTGGTTAGTGGTGGGACTAGGGATAAAACCCAGACCTTAGACATGCCAACCAAGCAGTCTACTGCTAAGTGATGCCCTCCAAGCCCTCATGCACCACACACACACACACACACACACACACACACACACACACACACACAGACTGAAGTATACAGTACATAAACAATGTTTCATCTTAATTAAGGCACTCATAAACTTTAAAATAACTGATTTTTCTACGTGTGGTGGCACACAGCTGTCCGGCACTCAGGAGACTCCTGGAAAACAACTTGAGTTACATGGTGAAACTATGTCTCAAAAGAATATTAAAAATAAATTAACATTAAAAATAAATGATTTTGAGCTTACAACATATTGCCTTTCACATGTATTTAGCTTTTTATTTAATAATTCACCAGCTATGCATATTTACAGCATGATAAAGTGTAAAGCATATCATCAAGACAATAAAACTATTCACAGCTGCAGACTGTCTGGACCCATTAGTCTTTATATTGCCAATAATAAATATATGCGTTGTACTTTTTGAGACAGGTTCTCACTATGCAGCCTTGGCTAACCTGGATAATAATGGTCTTATTACTTTAGGTCCCAGAGACACATGGTATCATTTGGTCTCTGTAGGTTTGCAAGTTTTGCTCCCAGGTAGTGTCTGTCTGTCTGTTCTTCTGCCTGCCTTATTTGTTTGTTTGAAAATACAGCTGGGCGTGGTGGTGCACGTTTTTAATCCCGGCAGCACTTGGGAGGCAGAGTCAGGTGGAACTCTGTGAGTTCGAGCCTAGCCTGTTCTACAAAGTGAGTCCAGGACAGCTAGGGCTGTTACACAGAGAATCCCTGTCTACAACAACAAAAATACCTAGCCCTGCTATGCCAATAAACCACCACAAGATGGCAGTTGCAAGCCACGAGCCCCAGGGTAATAGGAAAAGGCATATCTGAGACATGTTTGATTGACATGAGAAATTCTTTTTCACTTTGCTCTTATCGAAAGTATATTTTAAACTTAAAACATAACTCACTGTGAAAATACTTTATAGCAAATGTTAGGTAAATGAACTCCACGGTTTTCTAATCATTTCTCTAAAGTTATAACAGAAACTATTGTTCTCCAACAATATACCAGTGTTTTAGCAGAATGTAAATCTTCATGTCTACAATTGTTTGGAATAGTTGTCCTAGACTTTCTTACCTTCAGTGGATAATCTTTTTCTGCATACATTTGACTTAGTTAAGAAAAAAAAAAAAAACTAGGCTCCCTGCCTAGCTGACTAAACTGAAGGAATTGTTTAGGACTCTTCATCTGTCAGCAGCATTCTGTTTCTTGCATGTTTTCCCTCTCCTCCCTTCTTACTTAGAAAACACAATAGATTCTCCTCAATTCCTACCAGAGTTTTAGTCCACTTGGTCTCTTATGCTCTTGAACTAGTTTTAGTTTTATTCAAATTGCATTTAAAATGAGCAAAAGGGCTAGTTATGGACAGGGGCAGGAGGATTTCTGTGAGTTTGAAGCCAGCCCGGCCTACATAGCGAACTCTAGGACAACTAGAATTACATAAGAAGACCCTATCTCAAATAAATAAATAAATAAATAGATAGATAGATAGATAGATAGATAGATAGATAAATAGATAAACAAACAAACAAACAAACAAATAAACAGATAGATAGATAGATAGATAGATAGATAGATAGATAGATAGATAGATAGATAATGAAACAGGACTGACAGAAATGGTGGGTAAGAGCATGTACTTTTATTGCAGAGAAGATAATCACCTGTAATTTAGCTCCAAGGCCAACCACTGATACATAAATATATACTATATACGATTTAAAATAATAAAAATGAGCCCTTTTTAAAGGGAATGAAGAAATTATGGTGGCTCACACCTATAATCTTAGCACTGGGATGGCAGAGGCTGGGAAATTGCCTTAGGTTTAGCCCAGCCTAGTCTACAGCATAACTCTGATGCAGCCTTATCTCAAAAAAAGCTTTAATGAGCAAAATACATGGCTTTTCCAAAGAATATACACAAACATCTCATAAGCATACAGAAAAGATACTCACAATTGTTAGCCATGGAGAAGTGCAAAATTGAAAGCATAAGCACTTCAAATCTATTGGGCAGATATAATCTTCAAAATGTAAACTATGAGTTGTCAAGGATGAGGAAAACTGGAATCCTTGCATGTTCATGGTAACTGTAAAATGCTGCAGCTGCTGATTCCTCAAAAAGTTAAATACAGAATTAGCATATGAATCTGTTACTTCTAGATTTATACAAAATATTGAAACCAGGGACTCATTCATATAATTATGCATGCACATTCATAGCAGCATTATTCAAAATAACCTAAAGGTAACAGAACCCAAGCTTCCATCAGCAGATCCGTGTATGGATAGCAAAATGTTCTGCATATATAGGATGAAATACTATTAAACTGTCAAAAGGAATATAAGTCCAGTGCATGTTGTATCATGCGTGAGTCGTGAGGACACTCTACTGAATAAAGTAACCATGGCACACAAGTGGACCAAACTGTCTGATTCCACCTATACAGACTTTTCAGAGTAGTCAAATTTCCAGAAAGGCAGCACAATCGTGGTTACCAGATGTGATTTTTCAAATTGCAGTGTGACTTGGGATTTATTCTTTTTAAAAATTTATTCATTCATTTATCTATTTATTACTTCAGGTTTCAACTCCATCACAGTGTTCTCTTTCCACCCCTCCCGGTCCCACCCTCTACCCCCTTTTCTCTTCCATCCCACTCCTCTGGAGTGGAGTGTTCGTATATAACAGTTCCCCACCCCAGTTCAGCAGTCATATGAGGGCCAAGAGCCTCCTCATACACTGGGGGCCTACAAGGCAGCACCACTAGGGCAAAGTGTCTCATTGACAGTAAAAAAGTCTATGTTCATGTTCCCTTTGGTGCATTGGTTGTAGTATAGTTATCCTGTACTATATGACTAAAATCCGACTATAAGTGAATAGAAAATAAAGTGAATTGACTGGGTGTTCCACTTTTAATCCCAGCCTTCAGGAAGCAGAGTTTGAGAGAATAACCTCTTTGAACTTGAGGGCAGCCTACATAAGTGAGTTGCAGTTCCAGGACTACTTAGGAAGTTTGTTTATAAAAATAAATTAATAAAATAAATAAATAAGTTGTTTATATTTTTATTTGGATCAATCCACACTAGCAGCCAATGTTAAATGCCAACAGGATTGTCAAATGTTTTCATGTCAAACCTGCATTTACAATGTAAAAAAAAAAGAAAAAAACAAACCAGCTATTTGTTGATAAAAGCTTAAACAAAAGCTGCCTCAATTTAAAAGGACAAAGGACAGCATGTTATTGAGAAGACTTGGCATAACTAATGGGAGGGGAGTATTTATAATACTTTTCATCTGACAGTATTATAAACCTTTTGATTTAGAATATGTGGTAATCAATAGCATTGCTGAAGCTTCAGTCTCTAGCAAACCATTTATTTTCATCAACATAAGCAAGGGGAAGTATTGATTCGATTAATTCTTTTTTGTTTGTTTTTTCACTGCTGAGAATCAAACACATAACTTCATGCATGTGACTCAGGCACCTTACCAACTGAGTTATAACCCTAGCCTAGAAGAGATTAATTTAAAATAATTAGCTATTATATTAAACACACATACAGGAGGTCATTATTTGAGGCTAGGATCCTGTATGGGACCCCAAGAAACATTACTAAAATTCAAAATGGTGTCATTCATGTTGCCAAACCAAAACTACTTGGTTAGTCTGGCTTTTTGTGAAACCAAGAACATGATAACTGTCAAGCTCCTGAAAAGGACATTTTCAATCTTTATGATGACATTTCCCGCACTTTAACCTGAGGGAATCTGATATTAAGCTACAAGTTATTTTTCTATTGTCTCAGTATCCTGACTTTACAAGGAAAAGAACTATGCAATTACCTCATCTATTTTTGTTCTGTTTCTTCTTCATTCAGTTCTTCTCTGTCCATAAAACCAACTCTGCTCACCTATTGGGACATTTTTTTCTTTTTTTCTTTTAATTCTTCAACTACAAAATGGAGGCAATTGTAACCCTTAAATGAATTTATTGTAAATTTCTTTCTGAACAAAGCAGTTCGTATTTGCAACATTATAGGGAATACCTATTATTAATCACAAATAACTGTTCCACATCTCTATGAAACTCTCCAGAGCTCAGCCAAGGCAATATAAAGAAGAAGGTAAGATGTTTTCTGTAGGTATGAAGAGGAAGAAAGCAGGACCCCAGAGATCTCCATGGCTACTTTGTGTTCTGCTGTCCATGAACAAGCAAAGGAACTAGGAATGGATAGGGAATACAAAGATAAGGAAATTTCCCAGAGAGTCTAAAACAAAGAAGAGATAAGATGTTTGGAGAAAACACAACCTTTGGCTATCCAAAGAACAAATCTCACATTGTTTTCTTGTCTCCCTTTATCCAACACTTACCTCTCATTCCACTCTTGGAGCCTAAGTTGTCCCAGAGCTAATAAATAGTTACTAAATAAATACATGTCCTATCCTCCTGGTGGGAGACTCCACTCTGGCACTTCCTTATCATAGTTCATGTTTTCCGGAATTCTCCTAAACCAGGTTAAGAATTGTTCTTCCATGTAACTTATTCTTAGCTAGGAACTCTCATTAAACTCTCTTGGTCAATTAATCTAATAAAGATGTCAATGACTAGTCATGATTTAATGCACCAGACCTACCAGATTACACATTTAAATTTCTGTGGGACTTCTACAACTTCAGACAATTTTTCTCCTAAATTATTTCATTACTTTCCTAGGGTTGTGAATCCACAAATTCTGTTATGAGGCTTTTACAATTTCACCAACACAGCAAGTATAAGAGATTAAATTATTTGTAAAACAGCACCTTTTAGAAAAGGCTTGCTATTTATGTAAAAAGACAAAGTTAACACATAAGAAAATCTAAACTAGAGAGCCAATCTATAGTGCTTCCTTTCTGGATTAATTATGTAGAACTCTAACCAATGATCTGACATTGACTCTGTTTATCAGAGACATACAAACTCAGGAAAAGACTTACAGTAGTATCTTAATGTATGTGACAGCAGGCAGCACAGGTTACTTAATGGATGAATGAGGCAGTCTCACTGGTGTACCCTCACAATAAGCCCATAGCCATGGCATGTACACTCATAAATCTCCAGAAGGAGCAAATTGTTCCAGTGGTGAGGATGCAATCTGAACAGACTTCCCATACCAAGAATTGCTCTGCAATTCTACATCTAATATTTATGTAGTAAGTTCAACAACTACATAAAAACAATTTCCTTAGACTTCAGCTTTGAAATAATGATTTAGGAATAGAATTTCTGAGCAGATGCCCTAAAGTTCTCCTCAGAGCAATGACACTCAATCAGGGCCAAAAGAGAGTGGACACTGTTAGGGTAAAAAAGAAATACACATAAAAAATTATATGTTAAATTTTCTTTAACTTTTTTAATTAAACAGGCATAAAAGGGAAAGTTTCATGCATCCCTGAAAACATGGAAGAGCTGAAATTATTCTAATTTTCTTTTTCAAATAACTTCAATTCCTATCCAGTTTAAGTTAAATAAATTTTCTATTCTACTTTCCTCTTTTATATTCCTTACAATGACACTGAAAATGGTGTCTTTCATTAGAAGGCAAAGCATAGCATATACTTTTCCATTTATTCATTTGTTCTGGAAGAGATCCCAATACTTGAGAAAATTTTCTGGTATGAAATAAAACTTTCTTAACCTTTAACTCTTTCAAAAACTTTATAATCCTGTAGAGAAAATTTAACTCAGAACATGGCTGCTCTGGCAAGAGATCACATCCAAAGACCTTCTAGATCCAGCTGGAATACAGACACACCTTTAATCCCAGGAGACAGAGGCAAGCAGATCTCTGAGTTCAAGATAAGCCTGGTATAGAGCAAGTTTCAGGTAAAGAAAAGCTTAGTTCCAGGCATGGTGGTGCATACCTTTAATCCCAGCACTCAGGAGACAGAGGCATGCACATCTCTTGATCAGTCAGTTCAGTTGAGCCAATGAATTGAGAGGGAGTGCAAAGGACTTGAGTTCATGGCAGTTCAGTCCATGGAATTCAGAGGCAGTTTGCAGGGGTAGGGACAGTTTTAATGGGAGAGTTTCACAGAGACAGGTTGAAGAGAGAACAAGCTAGACACAGGTGAAGATAGAAGGAGCCAGAGAATGAGAAGGAGTCAGAAGATTAGGATAGATTGTTAGAGTTAGTATGAGGCCAAGCAAAACAAAGCAGCCAGAGGTTGAGGGAAAAGCCAGTTTGAATCAGCCAGCTTGGAGAGAAGTTTGAACCAGAACAGCTGAGTTGAACCAGCCAGCCAGAGCTCAAAAAGACCTGGAAAGGGTGAGCTTCTTCAGCAGTAGGTCTCAGAGGCTGAAAACATTCTAGGCCTAGATTAGATTGTAGGGAGGCTAGAAGCTTTTAGGACTAGGCCTAGGTTAGCATAAACCTTCAAGATGACAATTACACCTGGAGAATTGTAGATTCTGACTAAATCCATCTTGAAAAAATCAATTTCATATTAAGTTTGGCTCAGAGATGACCTCCAGTTCCAGAACAACAAAATGTACCCAACCTTGCATTCCAGGGGTGTTCCCTAGTCATCACTGGAAAGTTAACTCTGAGAAGGCACTCAAAACGTGTAAACAAACTTTCTGGTGGTCAAACTGACCAAAGCTGGTTAGTCAGTAACAACTAGCCAATCAGAAATGGAAATGAATAGTTACACAAATGTCATCCAATCATGATAGAAAACTTGTTTCTTTGTCTAAGCCCCTATATAAACCCTATAGTTTTGAAGTTTGGGGCTTTCAACTTGAACTGTTGTGTCTGTGAACATTGAGAACCCAAGCTCTGAGCTTGAATAAACAACCCTTATGCATTTAACATCAGAGTTGGTGGTCTTTGAGGTCTCGAGAACCAGGCAAAACACAATAAAAGTTATTTTCACATAATCCTATCTTTCAAACCAGCAATGTGGTTTTTTTTTTTTTTCACCAGAAGACTGGTTGAAATTAAAGCACCAATTTACATTAGATGAAGATAAGATACTTACCAGAAGTCAGGGAATACTACTGGGGTAGATTTTCCCCCAAAGAAAATACAAGATGAGGTAAAATAACCAGCTTTCCCCTCCCACTGATAAAAGTAGTCAAGTAACAGAGGATGTATCAACAAGTATTGACAGAAATAATGTGGTGTATCTCTTCCAGTAACTTTGAGGGCCTTGTCATTATCCAAAATAGGGACACATTGTATGATGTTAGTTGCAGCAAAGTTTTTCATCACAGGCTTCCTATAAAACCATTATGCAATTGGAATTCCACCCCATCCTACCCATCCCACATATGATAATCCCTTCTTGAATATTTTCTTCTTTAGCATTTATCAATACAAACATTGCTATACATATATTTTAACTTTTCCTTTACTGTTTGCTGCACTAAATGTCAACTCCATGAAAACACATTCACCACTGTTATGAAGGTAATTTAAGCATGTCCTTTATGATGTTCCTCCATTTCCTTATAAATGCAAGTTTAATAACATAAACTAAGATAATGCCAATGCAACAAAAAACATATGGTTGCTGATATGTTCCTTTAAATAGAGATAATATTCAAGAATATGTGAAATTATAATTCTCATGAAAATATAAAAATAAGCATGTTAAAAGTTTTATTTAAGTGTTCCTCTAGTCAGCAGCAGACATGTTATAGTTGGAATAATATAGGAAAGATGAGCTTGGCAATGATGACATGCAAATTCAATTCATAAAATGTTCCATATTTTCTATGTGTTTAGAGAACACATAGAAATCGGGAAACTTGTAGAGGGATGTGACTTCAAGAGAGGAGAGATAGGATAAATTTGTTAAGAAATCAGAATAGGTAATAATGGACTGAGAAGACTTTCCTGGGATAGATGATAAGAGGACAGGTTAGAAGAGGAAATATGAGGAGGTATAACTGAAACCAAAACTTTGTCAACAAATATATTTATTAATTACGATAAACTGTTCTGGTGAGTCTGTGGAGTGGCCAGTTTGGCCCGGTGGGAGGCCTGTAGGCCTGGAAGGCCCAGCTGGCCATACTGGAGGCCTGAGATCTGGGACAAGCCTGTATATATCCCAAGACCCTTTTATGTTTCAAATGCTTAGGCCTTAGCTGGCTCTCAACTAGCTCATATAAGTTAGTGGGACCAACTGTTCTCAGTCCGCCATGTGGCTTGCTGTACCCTCAGAACTCACACCAAGAAGTCCTTTTGCTTCCAAGTCTCCTGGAAGGAATGAGCTTGTTCTGTATCTTTCCAGGGATTTCTTAGTTCCTGCCAGGTAGTTCTGCCTTCCTATACTCTTTCTGCCCAGCTAATTGATCATCAGTGACTTTTATTATCCAATCAGAAAGTGCCTCAGACAGGGTGGCAAACAGATCTCTGAGCACTGTAATAAGCCTCTGAGAATCATCTACAAGACCTTTCTCCAACATATAACTAACACTAAAATCTTTGAAGGTGTCATGTAAAAACCTACTATTGTAAAAGCTTTCTAAAATATGTACATATATGTATGAATGGGGTTTTGAATGAAGTTATTCCAAAATGAGGAGCAATATCTCTCCTAGAAAACAGAGACTATCCAATAAAAACTCCTGAGGAGCATATGGATTACCTATTTTCAAAATATAGAATAATTAGGTCCCCTAGACCTATAAGCATTGCATACTACTGTAATTGTTCTTGGTTACCCTCTATAACTTGATGAAAAGACTCTATTGCTGGAAATGCCACATACTTGAAATACAGGATACAGAGAAATCAAGCTGGTACCAACTGCATACCACAGTGCTGTAAGGTTCTATGCGTGCTATCAGGATAGTAAAGTAATCAGCGATCTTACCTATCTTTAGATCCCAAGAGCTACAGAAACAACTGGCCTGACAAGTGATGCCCACTAGTACAATAGGTGGCATAAGTGTAGCTACCAATCACTTTCTGAGTGAACTTAATGCCCAGTCTACAAGACAGGATTCATTTTTGCACCTCTAAATGTTGAGAGCAAGTACAAGGCTGATGTTAGAAAAATGCAGAATAAATTATGTTGAGCAATTTTTTGATTCATTGCAAATTTTTTGTTTGTTTTGCTGTTATTTATGAAATAAGGTCCTATTGTGTAATTTTGGCTAGACTGAAACTCATTAAGCAGACCAGGTTGGCAATAAACTTCAATCTTCTTGCCTATACATTTGCTTGCTTGTTTGTTGAGACAAGGTCTGTTATGTAACCCTGGCTGGCCAGGAACTACCAATCACTTGTGTGACAGAATTACAGAAGTGTATTACTGTGTTACATTTTTAACACCTTTTAACCTTCCTTTCATTGCCATGACAATTTTATTTCGTACCACATGATTAGGGTCTACTGTGTGGTAATAATAAAAAGTGAGTTACGTTTAGGCACTATCATTCTCTTGGCCTTCAATATACTCTTGCATCATCAAAACTGACCTTTTATGGACTTTGCAGTGAACTTTTATTTTGAGAAATATCTAGTAAATTATTTGTTGGTATAGTATAACTTATTTATTGTTAAAGAATTCCTCTTCAATGAAAGTTTTATTTTTGTATTCTTTAAAACAAAAACTAATAGCAAACAAATTTCGAGTAATTGGCTTCCATGGGAACTATAGCCTTTCCCTCAAGCCAACAGATATGACTACTCATTGGGATGACCTTTGATTGCTACAAACTGTAGTTGTTATAATATTGTCCTATTATTTGTTTTGTTCCTTTTGAAATTTTAACACGGGAAGGAAAAATAATTGATAATTCATGTCAGGTAGGTATAATTCAATAGTGGTTTAATCTAATACAATAGACATATGCTGACTTTCAGCTGTGAAAAAAATTTTAGACTAACCAGTTGTTAGGCTGGAATCTTGACTTAGTGATCTGCTTGAATGAATGACACTAATGAACTTAAAATGTGCTGTTTATAAGAACAGATAATAGTGAAACTAATGTGTCCTGCATCATTCCGTCATGAGGCAATAGAGTTTTTATTTTATCAAAATTGCAAAATTTCAGGAGTCGATATAAGCTATTGAAACCAAGGCCTTCCAAGATTAAAAGGCTGGTTAAAAGCTTGGTCTAAACAACAGAGAAAGAACCTATCTCAAAGAAAATGTTACAAGTGCTATTTTATTAAATTTAAAAAATTGAGTTGAGTATGATGACTCCTGAAATCTTTGCACTCTCAGGATGATGAGGCAGGAGAATCATGAGTTCTAGGTCAACATGGTCTCTAGATGGAGATTTTGACTAAGATAAAACCAACCAAACAAACACATGTTTAAAATCTAAATGAAATGCAGTTTGAATGTACCCTAATTTTAAAATATTCACTTCATTTAATCTATGAATGACTTTTACACATTAAAAGGTGAGCTGATTAAAATCATAAAAAAGTAACAGAATAAGTCAAGCATGTACTCAGAGCAAGAGACAAACAGATCTCTATGACTTGAAGTCCAGCTTGGCCTACACAGTAAGACTCTCTCAAAAAAACCCAGCAAACAAAAACTAACAAAATCAGTAAAAGTAAATTCTATTTATTTGTTTGTTTATTTATTTATTATTTTAAGATAGGGATTTACTAGGTAGCCCCAGCTGTCCTGGAACTTGTTATATAAACTGATGGAGATCTGCCTGCCTCTTCTTCCTGAATGTTAAGACTGAAAGCCTGCACCACCACACATCGGTTAAAGTCATGCTTTTAAATCTTAATCATTCCAAAATTATGTTCTAGTTGATAGAATGTTTACTTTTTTAACAGACAAAGCTCTTGGCTGGAGTGATGGCTCAGTGGATCCGAGCATGTGTTACCCAGAACTCACATGATGTCTCCCAACCATCCATGACTGCAGTTTTAGGGAATCCAACATGTTCTTCTGACCTCCATAAGTACCAGTCATACCATGATACAAATGCATACATTCAGGCAAAACACTCTTACCCATAAAATAATAAAATAAAGAAAATCTAAAACTAATCTTTTATAAGACAAAAGTCTGATGGCCATGGTGGCATATGCTTTTAAACTCAAGACTCAGGAGGCCGAGCTAGGCAGATCTCTATGCATGAGTATAAAGTTAGCCTGGTCTACTAGGCAAGCTCCAGGCCAGCTGAAGACAGAATCTCTACATAGTGAGATTCTGTCTTAACAACAAGCAAACAAACAAATAAAAATCAAAATCTATGTAACTACATATCACACATTTCTGAAGGTTTCTCACAAATTATTGACTCTAGGAAACATCAATAGATACAAAATGTCAAGGAATGCAGTAAGTTTGAGAATCTTGAGCAAATTTATTACTTATGTTGTGACATTCAGTGTGTATTCATAAATCCAAATGTTCTGAAATGTCCCATGGTTTAAAATATTTACATCATTTTATGAAGTAATTCCCAAAGCAGAGGAGTGCTTTGGGAATTACTTCATAAAATAATGTAAATTCAGAGGAGAGGAGAATCATTTACTTCTGTGGGTCTCCACTTCCTTGGTGGTCATTGGCAACTGAACGATAAGGACAAGTCAACCGGGCTTCAGATGGCCATGTGTATGTAGGAAAGACTTCGGGGAATCAGCTTCACTGAAACAGCTAATTTTATTGTTCCAGGTGTAAGGTACATAAAGGTTTTGGGGGTTATGGGCAGGAAGAGCTGATTGGTCTGGTTGTCACACAGTACATAATTATCATATGAATGGAAGGACTGAGCAGGACTTATGTGTTTAATCATGCTGCTCTTGCAGGAAGCTCTGTACAGGGTCATCATCCTCCAGATAAGGTCAGGCACCTGAGCTTAGAGACACTCTCCAGATAAGGTCAGGCAGAGAAGAGGAAACCCTGCTGAGAGGGAATCCTCCATTTGGTGTGAAGCTCAGAAGCTATCAGGACGTAATGGACTGCAACCTTATTAGTAAATGTCTTCCAATATATTTCTTGTGGACTACTTATTTCCTCATTTAAACATCATTCTTTAGAAGTCTTTAATGTCCCAATTTTGGAAAATATCCATTCCTGGTGTCAGCAGAGGTGAGTAAAGTGTGTAAGATCCCCTGGCATTGGACTTAGAGACAGCTATAAGCTTCCCAGTGGTTGCTGGGAATTGAACTCAGGTCCTCTGGAAGAACAATCAGTGCTCTTAACTGCTGAGCCATCTCTCCAGCCGCTAGTACTCATTTTAAACCAAGAGTTACCTAGAACTTGAATCTGAGAGGTGACTCAGTAGGTAAAGTCTCTTGCCATCGAGCCTGTGAATCTGAGTTCCAACCACAAGGTTCACGAGGT
The DNA here is from genome assembly GCA_907164525.1 of Lophiomys imhausi. Taxonomy (NCBI): domain Eukaryota; kingdom Metazoa; phylum Chordata; class Mammalia; order Rodentia; family Muridae; genus Lophiomys; species Lophiomys imhausi. The sequence continues at coordinate 1,202,889 of CAJQZJ010034502.1, read as the reverse complement.
AGAAGAGAACCCTCTCCTGCTGGATGCCCTCTGACCTCTACTATCCTGAATAAACAAACAAACAAACAAACAAACAAACAAATAAATAAATGATTGTCAAATAAATAATTAGTTAAAAATTTTAAAAATTAACTGTATCTTGCTATCATCTTATATTATGCTTCCCAGGGAAGATTTTCACCACCTTCATCTAAATACCATAGATTATCACCACCTTCATCTAAATACCATAGATGTCTGCCTACTTGTGAAATTATCCAACAATTTGAGTCCTCTCCTCAGTACTCACAGTTTACCATATATATTTATGTATATATGGTAAATATATATTTATGTATACACATATACACATACATATTTAAAATCTGTTATTCATTTTCTATTGTTCTCCTTTTTCCCCTCTCTTTTTGTGTGGGAGTCAGAGAAGAACTTGCAGGAGTCAAGTTACCCCTTTCTCCATGTAGGTTTTCAGAATTTTATCCATTTGTATTATTACTATATATTTAATAATATAGCCTAAATGACAGTGCATTTTCTCTCTCAAAGTTTATCAACATCTCCAGAAATTGATTATAACAATTTTATCACTGAAGACTGAGTGTTTTAAACCTAGTCATTATTATCTCTATCAAGGGTATACAGTCCTTCAGCTGCAATGTAGAAGAAATCACCAACAAATCAACAAATCAACATTTTATTTCAATACTACTTTATTAACTAGAATACACTGTGAGCCACACTGTATCACATGCTACAGAATATGATAGATAGAAATGTGTTAATGACCCCTCGAAGCCACAACCCACCAACTGTCCTGAAAACACACTCAACAGTGGTAAACTGCACCCCATATCCCGTGCTCCATTTATAAACCCACAACTCTGCCTGTTTTCTTGGAGGCCTGCCAACGCCAGTGACACAAGGTAAGCTCCTCCCCACACCAACCCCCTGTCTGCCAACTCCCATAAAAATACAACCAACAGCAGTAAACTGAACCCCATATCCTGTGCTCCATTTCCTGCTCCACAACTCTGCCTGCTTTCCTGGAGCCCCGCAGTCACCTGCGGGACAACTAGGAAAGCCTCTCTTCCCTCAAACCCCTGTTCACCAACTTGCCTGAAAGCACCTCTAAATGTGCTAAATTGCAACCCAGACCCTGTGCCTAATTTCCCATCCCACAACCCAGCCAGGCCCAGGGAAACCAGGTAAGCACCATCTACAAGTTCTACCTTAACAACTCCCCTGAAAGCACCCCCAACAGCAATAAATTGAACCGATAACCTGCCCTGCATTTCCAGCCTCACAACAGTGCCTGCATTCCTGGAGGCCTGCAGTCACCAAGGACAACCAGGTAAGACTCTACTTCAAGTCCTTACCTGCTATATTACCCTAAGACATACCCATCAGCCTTAAATTGCACCCCACTACTGAACTCCATTTTCCAGCCAAAAAAAAACAGCCTGCTTTCCTGAAGGCACACCAGCACTGGGTACCCCAGACAAAGAATTAGGGATTCCAGAGGCAAAGGTAGCACCTGAAACCCCAGACACCATAAAGCCCACAAAAAAAAAAAAAAAAAAAAACATGGAAGACACCCTACTGGACCTGAGGACTAGCTAGTCACCAGAACTCTAGACCACTCAAGCCAGTAGACAGAGAGGAAACAGAAATCAAGAGGAAAACATTCAAAAAAAAAACCCACCCATCAAACAATGTAAACTCAGAAATCAGCATCTTAAACCTATAATAACTGAAAAATAACTACAATTGGACAAGTTATCCAGACAAAAACTAAACAGAGAAATAATGGACCTAACAGATATCTACTGAACATTTCACCCGAACACAAAAGAGTATACCTTCTTCTCAGAACCTCATGGAATCTTCTCCAAAATTAACCATATATTTGGTCACAAAGCAAATCTCACAGATATAAGAAAATTGAAATAACTTCCTGGATCTTATTGTACCACTGTAATGGGAGTTGGTTTTCTTTAGTGAGTATATGGAAGTGCTTTTGAACTCTTAAGAGGGGCATGTGGATCAGCCTGTTACCTGGCACTGAAGGAGGGCTTTTCAATGCAGCAACATTTTGAAAGATTCTAGCTGAAGCTTTCAGGTACTGAACACTGTCCAAAACTTGAGGCTGAAGTGGATAGAGCCTAGATTGGACTCACGCCTGTAGACAAGTGCCTGGGAGGGACAGGACGTGACTATAAAGCCTCAGAAACTGTGAGAGGTCATGAGAGCCAAAAAGTGCAAGAAAGGGTGAGACCATGAAAGAATGTGAGATCACACTCTATTTAAGCCAGAGAGCTCCACATGAAGCCTCCAACCCCCATAAGAGAGACAGAGCCTGTCCCTGCATGGTAGACACAGAGCCGAAAAGGAGACATAGGTGTGAAGATATAGGCCAGGTGCTTTCACTCAGGTCTTACTGACAGAAAAAGCCTCAGAAAGGGGCTCTAGTCATGAGTCATCCCAAAAAGGTCACAAATGATGGCAGTGGAAGCAAAGTGGCCTAAGGTACTATAGCAAGGGGCGAGGCTCACACAGACTGTGAGATGACTGCAGAGATAGAGGCTGTGGCTCTGAGGAGACTGCAAAGATAGAGCCCTGTTGAGGAAGTCAGGAACCTGCTATAGACCTTGAAGTCAAGGTAAGGCGGCAAAGCTAAAGACTTTGAAATGGTGTAGCAGCTATCTTGAAGGGATTCAGCTACTTTAAAAGGCAGCCTGAGGTATCCTTGCATAGACTAGGCTGCGTGTGGCACAGCATCTGCACCATGTAAGATTGAAGCAATCCCCAAGCTGAGCAGTTAAAACAAGCTGACTCCACTAGCCAATTGACAATGCTAGGCCCAGGGGAAACTGGACCATGTTGAAAACAAGACTGCCGTGACTGTCAGAGATAGACCATGACTGCTGTTTGAGGTGTGCCAGCAAATAGAGGGTTGACCAATTTGCCCACAAAGACCTGCGCTATAGGATTCTAGTATCCTTTCAAAATGATTAAAGTAGGATTGTTTAAGTGTTTTTAGGTATTAGGTTATAGATGTTAAAGGTTCTAGGTAATAGATGTTAATAGGTTATAGATATTATGGCTGTTTTATAGGTATTAACAAATAAGTTAATAAAATTTCTGTTTACAAACCAATAATGATTAAAGCTGGACTTCAACAACAGAAACAACAGAAAGCCTACAAACTCATGGAAACTGAACAATTTCCTACTCATTGACCACTGGGTTAAGGAAGAAATTAAGAAAGAAATAAAAAAACTCTCTAGATTTCAATAAAAATGAATGCACAACATAAAATAAGATAAAACAAAACAGCAAAGCAGAATAAGACAAAACAAACAAGAAAAAGAGTCAAAGTAAAAGCATGAGAAACACAGAAACAGAGATATTCACATTTGTACACATAGCAATCCCATAAAAACACAAAACCAGAAGCCATAAAAAATACGCAAATGACCTGTAAGGCAAAAAAAAAAAAAAGTCAAAAACCAAAAAAAACCCTTGACGCCAAATTATGAGACAAGGAACATCTAAAGATGCTATTGAGTTCATTTTCTTTAGTTCATCTACTGCTGGCCATAGAGCCTCCCTGTAACATTGGTTTCTTCCCCCAGTAACTCTCTTAGTGAAAACTAATTTCTCATTTTAAATGGTTATCAATTGGAGATAGCTTCTGGATTAGGGATGGGATCTAGTGTCACGTCACTCACCTAATCTAGTCCAGACCTATGCAGGCACTGTACATGGTGCAATGGTCTCTGTGACTTTACAAGGTTTTGGTCATGCAGTGTTTGGAAAGCCTTGGTTCATTAGTATCCTCCATCCCCTCTAGCTCTTACACTCTTTCTGCCTCCTCTTCTGAAAGGTTCCCTGAGCCCTGAGGTGAGAAATTTGATGGAGACATCCCATTTTATAATGAATGTTCCAAGGTCTCTTAACCAGTGCACATTTTCCAGCTGTGGATTTCTGTATTTGTACTAATATACACAAAAGGAAGCTTCTCTGATGATGGCTGAGCAAGACACTGATTTATGAGCACAGCACAGCAGAATGTAATGAGAAGTCATTGTATTACTGTTTTCATTTTTTAGCATAAGAGTAGTATTTGGTTTTCTCCTACGTCCCTGACCATTCTAGTCTCAGGTTCTTGAGCACACAGTCAGTCTTGGGTATAAATTTCATCTTGTGGAGTGGGACTTCAATTCAGTCAGATCTTGCTTGGTAATTCCCACAGCTATGTGCCACTATTGTACCATTATTTCCTGAAAGCAAGTCACCATTATAGAATAAAGGGTTTGCAATTGGATAGTTGTTTATCTCTCTTCTCTGGTGGTGTACAGAGTTCTTTCTCATACTATGAACACTAGTCAATAGTGGATAAGAAGTTGAGGCACCAGTTCAACTTCTCCAAGGTCAATGTGTTCTGTAAGTGTTGTATTCAGTAATAGGACCTTACCATCAGTTTGTAGAGAGCAACCAACAGCCTTGGCAATAGCCTGAGTTGTTTGAGGGGTTAAATAACTTTTTTTAAAAGGATAATAGCCTTGGATGTGTAGCTCAGAGGTAGAATGCAGGAGTTCCTGGGTTAGATCCCAGCACTGCAAAAACAACAAATAAAAGAATAAAGTCAATTTTATTAATTTCAATGCCTTTGGCATTTGTTTTCTGCATGCTAACTACTTGGAGGCATTACAATGTTTAATTTATAGAACTGAATGATACAGATGAAGAACAGAGGCATACATAGGACTAAAAACTTGCCCAAATTCACACAACTAAATAGCAACAACAATTTTCATTTACATTTGTCTAGCAGCAGACATTTAAATAATATATCACTTCATCTGGTTTTTGAGGAGATTTTACGTGACAGATTCTCTCCAAGAATAACAGAATCAATAAATCAAGTACTTGTAGAGAATATTCTATCTAGCCAGTGTTATTTAATTCAATGGTAGATTTGAAACCAAGTTTATAATCTAATTGGCAATAAAATAGAAGAAACTGGAGAAAATAATGAATATAAAATTGGTGTTTTGTGAGAATATGTAAGCATGTGAAACTATTGCATTAGATATTTTTTAATTTTAAGGTTGTAAAAGGGGCAGAGGGTGTGAGTTAATTGGAGAAATAAGTTTAATTCCTAGTACCACAAACATAAATAAACCAAGAATTTTTAAATTAAAAATAAAACATTGATCACTTCTGACTTTTAAAAATATCTGTGCATTTAATTGAAGTATGATTTGTAATCAGTTAAATTCTAAAATGCCAGCAAAAAATATATTGAGTTTTGTAACTCTCTTCACTATTATCATTAGACAGAATATTCCCACAATAACTAACAATTTCCTTTTGTCCCTCAGTAGTCACTACTTTTTCTGAGTCTCGGTTACTGGCACCTGCTGTCACCGTAGACATGTCCAAGTGGCAAGTTAAACACTCATTTATGCCATCTTCTGTGTCTGGATCCTTTCATATTATATGTTTCATAGAAATATCCCTGTTATGAGTCAATTCCCTCTGCAAAAGTTTATAATACACAGCAGAAGTTCACATAGAAGGGAGTCCAGAACAGAAAACATATCAACATATAGATCAAAAATATAAGCTTAGGGTAATCATCAGTCATGTGCCTAGGGAAGGACCTGAGATGACAATTGGAGAATTATGAATAATTAATTCTGCAAGGAATGATCTTACTTGTGGGAAGGGAAGGGAGATTGACATTGCAAGTAGAGGGTTATTAAGGTAGCAAGGTCAGTCAGAGTAATTGGAAAAGGTAAGAAACAAGATCTACCAGTCTTGAAAATACTCTTTTCTAAGACAAAGACAAGATGAAAATGATTAGATACTTGTGGAAAGGAAGACTGAACAATAAAAATTGATTTAAAGAAAAAGCAAGAAAAATTAGAGAACCCATAGGCAACGATCTCAAACTTGCTCAACGAATTAAGCAACTGGATCCTAAGAACAGTCTAAAATTTGGCAGCGTGCCGTTGGAAATTTTCAGAAAAGGTCAATGAGGGAGACAAAACTAGGAAGCAACGTGTAAAAGCCAGCAAAAGTTCAATAGTCCAATTTTTTTGTGAACTCGCTCATTGTGGTTTTATGACTTCAAAGTAGTTCAAAGCCCTGAAGTGAAAGCAGAGAAATGAAAAGACAGGAAGTTTCTCTCCAGGGTTCAAAAGGATCTTTCTCATCTTAACATAACAGTAAAGAAATAGTAGATTATTTGATTTAATGTTTAGACAGCATGAGTCCCAGTATGAGTAGGGAAGCAAGTAAGGAGAATAAAATGAAAATCTCATCAGTAGAGTTAATGAGATCAGAGATTATTTGGGTGGAGAAATGGCAATGAAAACATTCAGTAGCAATAAAGGAGGATAGGATAAATAAAACATGATCACATAGTAATCGTAGCTGGTTCTTTAAAATGACATACTGAGGAAAAAGTTAAATGGTCTGAATAAGGAACATGTTGCTGAGCAATTTGCTGGAAACGAAATCATCACAAATCTTCCTTTGTAAAAGTTAAAACTACTGCAAGACACTGCGCAAGAAGGAATGTGATGATGAACTCAAGCTCTATTAAGATAGGTTACCTCCAGAAAGAGTGAGATTCTGTCACCAGTACCATATCAAATCAGAGTGGAGACGATCGGTTGCCCATCCTTTGATTGTCCATGGCTCTCTTCACAATCCATTTATCAGTGTTAGTGTATACTGCTGCTAGATTTACCCTTTCAATTACCACCACAGTCATAAAACAGTTGCAGCATAGTATCGTCTGTCACTTCTCCCAAGAGTACACTTGAAACTCAAACAGAAAAGATTTAATTCTGTAAAACTCAGCTAGAATAATACCCTTATAAACAACAACAACACACTCTTGCTGGTGGTAGCTGGAACAAAAGCAAGACTATACCGCAACAAAAACACTCAGTTGCTAAGTAAGGGGAACAGACTATATAAGCTTACATCCAAAGACAACAAATGAATTTCTGCTAATTGGATCAATGTAGAAATAACTAAGAACAACCTCGAAGCACAGCAACAGTGAATGGGTTCAATGAGGACAATGAAAAGGAGAGGAATACACAAATTCTACAGAATGCTTATCTCTAGAGGTTAGGAGAAAGAAGGACGAGGAGGAAGAAGAAAAAGAGAACCCGAAGGAGGACACTTAAATAAAATTTAGGATTGTGGCAATTAAAGTTGACCTTCAAGAAATTTTTAAAGTTAAGAAAGAAAAATAGGAAGAAGAGTGAAAGGAGAAGTTTGGCATCTGTGTAACTTTAGGCAATACATTGAAGTCCTTGGAGCATTGATTTTGTCAGTTGTAAAATGAGAATAGTAAGAACTACTCTGCCTATTTATTCAACCAGTCACATATTATTGAATATAATGTCATATGTGTCGCACATTCATACCCATTAGTGTGGCTGTGGGGAATCAAATAAATCTATTTAGTTTATGTGGTTGGCACAGAGAAAGAACTAACCAGATGTTGTTATATTCCTTCCATTTCTCTTGCGTGAAAATAGAAGTAGTCTCAGAATTTGAGGCAAGGTAAAACTGAATAAATGGCAAATTCACAGGCAGAATGCCAGGCAAATCCTACCTGTACAATAATAGTCTAACTTTGCATTGCCTGGAGGTAGGGTTCTTTAAAGTCATAAAAAATTCCAATGTCTTTGTGTGTGCTCCAAATCTGTTTTTTGTTTTTGTCTGTTTGCTTGCTTTCTTCTGTTTTGCCTTTTAGCTAGGGTCTTGTTATGTAGCTTACACTGGTGCAAACATTACAGTCCTCTTGCTTCAGTCTCATGAGTGTTAAAATTTGAGATGAGCATTTGAACACACCCAGTTTTCCAAACCGATTCTTGCATCTTCAAGACCAGTTGAAAACTTGGAATCATTTTTCTATCTAAGACCTTGCTTTTAGGAGTATATCAATCTTTCTGCATTCAATCAAAACCAGCTCTCTACAGTTGAATATTAGCTTCTTGAAGTACTTCACTTGTTAATTAGATGAAGACCCTCCAGAACTTGGGCACATATTTCAAATTTTAAATATTATTAACTGACAGTAATAGGTAGAATTACTATTAAGTAGTGCAAATGACTCTAAAAATTGAATGCTGTTTATGAAAATGAGGTGAAAATTTTAAGTGTGACCTCCTGTGGAATGTAAACATAAAGGAGGGGTCAATCCATGATCTGTCAGTCATCCCATCAAATAGGTTTTCTGTGAGGAATCAAATGATTTCATTTGGTAATGTATCTGGCACACAGCAATTGTGTCTAGCACATTGATTACTATTAAGCTGCCAGATTCAGTCTTAAATTCAGTCTCCTCTTCAATTACCTTATGATTCTGCAATAAAACACCATTTAAATCATATTTTTGCAATCTGGTACAAGTATCTCATGAATTCTTTGGGAAAAAATTATCTACCACAATATGACTGTTTATCTATTTTTAGGACACTGGCGAGGACAAAATTATGAGTTACTCAATTTTAGGTGCAGAAACAAGACAACACAAGGGATATATTGAACTGCCCAAAAATAAATATTAAAATGAAAAACTGTTCATTAAAATTGGTTTTAGGGGGAATCAAAGACTTAGAGATAATTTTTTTTGTTCATGATAAAATTGATCTCTTACTAACAGCATTCTATTGGAACAAGAAAACATTCCATTAGCTAATCACACACTCCTAAACAACTCACAGGCTTGGTTCTGACTTGTGAAGTAAATGTAGTGCTAGCTACCTTGAAGCCTAAATGTGATATTTATAAATGCATTTAGAACAGTGTAAAATGTTGTATGTATATATTTTCAGGGTGGACCACATGGTATTAGATGATGAATTTATGAGCTCTTCCCTTGGGAAGACTACTTCTGCTCACAGTAGTCCTTAGTTTGTAGTTCTTTGTCTATGGTTGAGGCCTCCTGCCCCCATCCTCCAAGGCATTAGTATAACTACTTTTGTCCTTGTTCAGATCATGTTTGGTGAGTCATGCTGGTGAAAATTTCATTGGTGTAGATTTTGACATTCCTAGGAGACACAATCTCCCAGCAAGTACATGTACAAGTATAATGCAGAATGCGCAGGTTGTACTTATGTGTTCGGGAGTGTGTGTGTGTTAAACAACAATATTGAAAAAAGAGGCAATGAATTTGAAGGAGGACTAGGAGCAAGCAGCAGTATATGGGAGGGTTTGAAGACAGAAAAAAGATGAGGGAAGTAAGTTAATCTAAGAAAGGAAAACAATTTTCAAAATTCTCTATAAATGTAGTGTTGTTTAACTACCCTACGCCTATTTAAGTTAAACTCGCTCGGTTTACAGTTCTAGAACACGCTTATTGAGCCTCTTGATATTTATGGCAGCAGTTTTCAAATATTGTGGTTTTAATTTTTAATCAAACCCCAAATTCAATATAGGTACAAGATTTGCTCCATTGAAACATAACAAACAGCGAAAATATAAAAAAGGCATAACAAAAAAATTAAAGAGAGCAGAGAAAACAGATACAGGAACTGTTTCCTTTCATAGCATGTTCAGAGAAGTTTTCATTGAGGAGGATGTAGCTCAGTAGAACGTTGAGTGAAGAACAAAAGCATTTGTCAAAGACAATCAAGGAATGCTAAGAATTCCGATATGTATGGAACAGGAAACTATAAAGTTCATGTGTATATTGAGAAGTTATGGGAAGACTTTAAATAGAATATTAGCATACTTCAATTTTTGTATTTTTAAAAACATCAGTCTTTCTGTATTTTGTAGAATAGAGTTTAGAAAGACAAGCTTGAGAGAAACTTCAAAGCCAGTTACAATATGTGATGATTTGAATGAGAATCAACACCATAGGCTCACTTATTTGAATGCTTGGTGCCCAGTTTGGTAGGAATAGAAGGTGTGGCTTTGTTGGTGAAGGTGTGCCACTAAGGGTAGGCTGGGAGGATTCAAAAGCCCATGCCAGGCCCAGTCTTCTCTCTCTCTCTCTCTCTCTCTCTCTCTCTCTCTCTCTCTCTCTCT
>CAJQZJ010034502.1:1160720-1189222 GCA_907164525.1 Lophiomys imhausi | reverse complement strand
CCCTCCAGTCCCACCTCTTCCCCCTCAACCCCCCATCCTCTTTCCTTTTTTTTAATTTAAAGTATATCTTTTTCCCCGCAAGAACTCCCCCTTTCAGTCCAACAAATGGTTCTTTCTCTTATAACAATAAATACAATACAAAACAACACAAATAAATAGGCCACAATTATGAGAGTTATATGACTTAGCATACATTCCCAACATCAAGTCCATATGTATTTAGCACCTGACTTTAACCTTCTACTATCTAACCATCTCCATGAGTTTAAAGTTCTATATCTAACTCAGCTTTCATACTATCTTGCATCACAATTTTGAAAACATCTTCTTAGATCAATAACATCCTCTTAATTCCTAAACAACTCAAAATTCAACTATGAGACTCTAGCTATCTATTCTTCAACCACCTCAGAGACCTGAGAGGGATAAATATATCTGATTATATAGGAAGTGCAGGGCCTGCAGCTTCCAAAACTAAGAAATGACATACCAGTGGCTGACTGGACAGTTCCCATTTTCTCTCCATACATTACAGCAAAAATCTTCAGCTGTTTGGCCCCATTTCTCTGACAGACATTGATTGTGGAGCAGGAATTTTGAAGGACTTACCTATCCTGTCTTGGCAGAGCTAAGCAGCTGTTGACTTACCTGCTTCCAAGTTTTGTCCTTTTTGGACAGCATTCTGTCTACAGTTGAAGCAAGGGGTTTTTCTTGCCAAGAGATAGCCTTGCCACTAATTCAACCATTTCCCACTGGAGATTCTTCAATTGCTCATCTTCTAATTGGATGTGGGCCCCAAACAGGTTTACTACATCCCATAAGAGCAGGAAGTCATTTTAAGAGAGTGACCTCCCATCTCCAGAAGGTGGGGTGGGTGATTTCCGCCCCCCCCACCTTTAGTCATTTGATGGGTTATAGACACTTGTTGTTATTTAGGGGAAGAGATTACAAGCTGTTAAATGGTCTTGTTAAATGGGTTTTGGAGGTTAGACCCAGGGATTTCTCTCTTTTTCTTTTCTGTATCCTTCTTTCTCTCCTATGTAGAGGTGAAAAGATTGAGAAAAAATGGGATATAGACATAATATAGGAATAATAAAAAAAAGGGCAGATTATTGAATATGCTCTTTTATCTTTGTATATTGATACAAAATTAAGATTATATTGAGCTACATCAGTATTGATCTTTGTATATTGATACAAAATTAAGATTATATTTGGCCACATTGGCATTAATCTTTGTATATTGATACAAAATAAATGTTAGCTCTTTTTAAGGTATTGTACCTACATAATGCTTAAAAATGAAATGTGAAATTTTGGTCTTTTGTTAGCAACTGTAATAAACTGTTTAGGATAATTAAGAAATGCAAACTAATAGTCATTCAAGCATGTCATTCTGTTAGGTACTATAACAGTCTATCATAGTTATTTTCTAAGTTAATCAGAAATCAAGTGGCTAAGAGACAAGCAACATTTGCTTATCCAAATATAAGGAGATAGATAGGTGGTCTTCAAAAACCTCAAGAGATCTGCAGAATATGGCATTTAAATATGTTTTCTTAACTTAATAATTTTTTTGATATTGAGACATGTCAGCTCCTGACAGCACCCCCTATTCTACTCCCAGTAGAAGATGAGCTTCAAAGAATCTCCAATTGGACATGGTTGAATTAGTGTCAAGCCTGTCATTTGGCAAGAAAAAATCCTTGCTTCAACTGTAGACAGAATGCTGTCCAAAAAGGACAAAACTTGGAAGCAGGGAAATTGACAGCCTAGCTCTGCCAAGACAGGGTAGGCAAATCCTTCATAATTCCTGCTTTATAATCAATGTGTCAGAGAAATGGGACCAAATGTCTGAAGATTGATGCTGTAATGTATGGAGAGAAATTGGGAACTGTCCAGGTAGCCACTGGTATGTCATTTCTTAGTTTTGGAAGCTGATGGCCCTGCACTTCCTGTACAATCAAATATATTTATACCTCTCAGGTCTCTGATGTGGTTGAGGACTAGATAGCTAGAGTCTCATAGTTAAATTTTGAGTTGTTTAGGAATTAAGAGGATGTTATTGATCTAAGAAGATGTTTTTAAAATTGTGATGCAAGTTGGGATGGAAGTTGAATTGGATATAGAACTTTAAACTTATGTCTATGGTTGGCTAGTAGAATGTTAAAGTCAGTTGCCAAATACGTATGGACTGGACACTGGGAATGTATGCTAAGCCATATAATTCCCATAATTGTGGCCTAATTACTTCTGTTGTTTTGTATTGTATTTATTGTTATAAAAGAAAGAGCCATTTGTTGCACTGAAAGGGGGAGCTATTGGGGGAAAAAGATATACCTTAAACGTAAAAAACTGAAGTGGGTGGGGTTGAGGGGCAAGAGGGTGGGAGGGTGGGACTAGAGGGGGGAGTAGGGAGGTGATTGAGATTGAGATATAACTTGAATAAAGAAAAACTATGTTTATGAATTTGTACAAAATTAATAGTGATTTCTCTTAGGTGATTTGTTAAATTTTCTTTATTGTGAATATATTTCCATTTTAAGGAATAACTAATATGCTATATTGAGTCTGTGATTTGTACTTAACATGAGAAGCTTGCCTTCTGTCAGCTTGCAGATGTCATTTTTTTTCACTCTAAGGATTTATGTCTATTTCTAAATACAACGTGTGTATTATACTAGCTTCTTAGTCATAGCTCCTGTGGAAAAATTCAAATTCTAGGGGTTGAAGTATATGGAATTTCAATATTGAATTATTTGAGGCCCATAAAAATGGTCATTTTATATGTTTTGTCTGTTGTTTGAAGTCTAACCTGATACTATGATTCACAACCTGGAAGATCCTAACTAATGAAACAGTCTATACATAGTGAATTCTTTCCCTCTATTCACTATCCTTAGAGGCTCCATACGCATCTCAGAAAAACAACTGTGATGTAGTCACAAGAACTCTAGATAACGTCAGGCCGATTATATTTTAAAACATTTTGAGGTCTATTTGACTTAAAACAGGCTTAACATATTTGAAGTATTAAATTGGATTATGTTTGACATAAAACCACACCACAATTAAGATGGCAAATATTTCAATCAGCCCAAAGGAATTATTTACATACCTTTATAATCCACCCTTTCTGCAACATCCATTCACAGACAACTACTGACCTGCTTTCTCTCACTACATATCTGGTTACATTTTTTAGTATTTTATATTAATGAATTCACAAAGTATGCATTCTTTAAAATGTGGCTGCTTTAATGTACTACAACTGTTTTGATCCATGCTATTTTCTTTTTCAAATTTTTATTACATTTATTTCATTATTGTGTATATGATTTTGTACACCTGCATGTATGCATATATTCCATGGTGCATGTGTGGAGGTCAGAGAAGAACTTCAGGTAGTTGACTTTTCTTTTCCTTTCATTATATGAATCCTGATACTCAAGTTTGGCGTTGCTGGGCTTGGCAGCAACCACATTTACACAGTGAGCCATCTTGAAAGCTCAATTTATGTTACTTTCAATATCATATCAGGAGGAGCCCTTCAATTATACCTTAAAACTATTTTATTTATCTTGTTGTTTAAATATTTTCAGTTCTGGCCACTGACAATTTTGTTTGCTTGCTTTTTTTTTGAATGCATCCATGGTTCCTGACATCACAAAAAGCTCTAGGCATATCTAGACTCTTTCTTTCTCCAGACTTAAGTAGCCATGGTTCCCTGATTCCTCTTTTTTAGAATAGTATTATCAACTATGATATTAGCACTCAGTATGTTCATTTTTTTAAACACTGTGGTTTAGACACAAATAATTTTTGTTATTATTTAATAGGGTCACAACTGTATTAGAGTCATTTCCCTCAGATTGAATCATAGCTTGAGTCTAGCCCAAGCCTGATTCAGATGTTATTTCCATTAGACTTTGGAATTTAGACCTTAGAGTTGATGCTAGGAGAAGTCAATAATTTTGAGCCTACTGGGATGGACTGAACACAATTTACATGTAGTAAAGACTTGGATTGTGGTATATCAAGGGAAGATGCTGTGGATTAAATGTGCATTCTCAACAATAATTATCTTAAGGTCATGAGGCCAAATGGGAGGATGTCATTTTACAAGGCCATTTAATGCCTTGGAAAAGAACTGAAATACTGAGATGTTTTGCTACGGTAATAATTGTCTGAGACAAGAGAAAATAGATAGTTTGTTTTCCATCCTCCATTCTTTCTTTGATAAGATTTTACTAAGTTTTCCAGGCTTCCCTTGAATTCCAAATCCCCCAGATTCCTCCTACCAGATATAGACATTGGTTATAGACATACACTACCATTGTATTTTGTTTTCCATATTTGTTTAGTATTTGTGTCTCAAGAATATTTCAGACTGGTGCTAGGTTTGATGGCACACATGTTTAGTTCCAGCACTCAGGAGGCAGACACAGGTGGATCTCTGTGAGTTTGAGGCCAGCTGAGTCTACAAAGCAAGTCCAGAATACCCAGGGCTGTTACACAAAGAAACCTTGCCTTGGAAAGAAAGAAAGAAAGAAGAATTCAGACTGACCTTAAGCTCAAAATAGTTTTGAATTCCTGATCTTCTTGCTTCCATCTTCCAAATGCTTGGATTAGAAGCATTTGCTACCATGCATTGGTGAGTAGCTTGTGTCTTATGGCAAAAAAGTTCTGAATGTTAGTTGCACAACAACATGAATGTCACTGACATTAAGGAAGTATACAGTTAAAATGGCCGTAATAGCTCATTGTAGTTGTCAATTTGAGTACAGATGATCAACTACAACTCAAGCAACTAGACATGCCTATGAGGGATTAGTCCCAATTGGCTCACTGAGGTGGAAAGATCCACCCTAAACCTGGATCATTTTACATCAGAAGAGCCATCCTAAATCTGGGCCCCACTTTATGGTCCATGTAAAAACACATGGGAGAAAGAAGCTTTTGCTCTTTGCCTGCTTGAATTCATTCTTTCCAGCAAGCTGATGTATCCTGCCTCTGAGGAATTATTTTGCTTTTATTAGAACACACTTCTCTGGAATGTCAAAGTAGACTAAAGACCAGCTGAGGCATCCCGGCGTGTAACCTGAACAACTACCGGGTTCTTGTCCTTTCTTGTTAGGAGACAGCTATTGTTGGACTAACCAGATCGCAGCCTGCATGCTTCTCTAATAAGTCCCCTTTTAATGTCTATAGGTCCATTCTATAAGTTCTATTCTGTTAGAGAATCCTAGTACAATGGCCATGGCATAACAATTACTGTGTACTTTTTAAGTGGACAAAATAAACAAAGGAATCAACTAGATATAACTCTAAGAAAAAGCTTCATCTTTTTTTTTTTCTGGATACAGTGCCTTATGCCTGTAATTTCAGCTATCCTGGAGGCTAAGGCAGGATACCTTATCACAAATTCAAGGGAAGGATAGGCTACACACAGTAAGTTTCAAAATCAAACTTTGAAAAAAAGAGTGATAACGTAGCTCAGTGATAGAACATTTGACTAACACTTAATGAGAGAGGCCCTGGGTTGAATAACCAATATCACACATAAAATAAAGGTTTCTATTTTCGGATGTGGTTTAGAATGCATAGCTCTGCATAAATGACTTTCATGGGCATGCTTTTATCAATTTTAACCTATCTCAATCATTGTACTTTATAGGAAGTCTTGAATGCAACTAGTGTGATTCAGATTTTTCTTCTTTTTGAAACTGTTTGGGCTACTCTAGTTCTACTGCATTTTCATATATGACTCTGAATAGCCTTTCTGGATCTGTAAATATCTTATGATCTCAAGTGTAGCTAAATTGAATATATAGATCAATTTGGATGAAACTCATAGATAACAACGTTGACCCTTCTTATCCACAAATAGAGTTTAGCTCTCCATTTATTTAGAAGTGCCTCAATCTTGATGTAACAGTGTTTAGAAATATCAAGTATGTTTTTTAAATGTATACATAAATAGTTCTGGTTATATATGTTGCTGTGAATGGCATTGGTTTTATAATTTATTTTTATTTTACATACATTGGTGTTTTGACTCCACGTATGCCTGTGCGAGGGCATCAGATCCCCTGGAAAAGGAATTATAGACAGTGGTGAGCTGCTCTGTGAGTGCTGGAAATTGAACCTGGTTCCTCTGTGAGAGCAGCCAGTGCTCTTAACCACTGAGCCATCTTTACAATCCAGAACTATTTTTTGTTTGTTTGCTTATTTGTTTGTTTTTGTTTTGTTTTTGATTTATTTCTTTTTGTAATTTCTTTTCTTTTCTTTTTTAAAATATGTATTTATTACTTCAGGTTACATCTCCATCACAGTGTCCTCTTTCCACCCCTCCCAGTTCCGCCCTCACACCCTCTACCCCCTATGCCTTCCATACCACTCGTCTGGAGTGGAGTGACCCTACATAACAGTCCCACCCCAGTTCAACAGTCATATGAGGGCCAAGCGCCTCCTCATACACTGGGGACCTACAAGGCAGCACCACTAGGGCAAAGTGTCTCATTGACAGAAAAAAAAAAGTCTATGTTCATGTTCCCTTTGGTGCAATGGTTGTAGTATAGTTATCCTGTAATATATGGCTAAAATCTGTATATAAGTGAATAGATACCATGTGCATCCTTCTGAGTCTGGGTTAGCTCACTCAGGATGAACTTCTCTAGTTCCATCCATTTGGCTGCAAATTGCATGATTTCGTTATTTCTGATAGCTGAGTAGTATTCCATTGTGTAGATGTACAACAGTTTTTAAGCCATTTTTTGGTTGAGGGAAACTGTGTTGTTTCCAGTTTCTAGCTATTACAAATAAGGCTGCTATGAACATAGATGAGGAAACTTTCTTGTTATTTGGTGAGGAATCATTTGGGTGTATACCCAGAAGTGGTATGGCTGGGTCCTGAGGCAGAGCTATTCCATGTTTTCTAAGATATTGCCATACTGACCTACATAGTGTTTGCACAAGGTCTGACACACTAAATCTAATAGAAGAGAAAGTGGGGGAAACCCTCAAACTCATCAGCACAGGTGACAACTTCCTGAACAGAACACCAGCAGCTCAGGATCTAAGACCAACAATCAATAAACGGGACCTCATGAAACTGAAAGGCTTCTGTAAGGCAAAAGACACTGTCATTCGAGCAAAACGGCAGCCTACAGACTGGGAAAAAATCTTCACCAACCCCACATCTGACAGAGGGCTAATATCCAAAATTTACAAAGAACTCAAGAAATTAAATAACAAGAAACCAAATAATCCAATCAAAAATGGGGAACAGAGCTAAACAGAATTCACAAAGGAGGAATCCCTAATGGCTGAGAGACACTTGAAGAAATGCTCAGCATCCATAATCATCAGAGAAATGCATCTCACACCTGTCAGAATGGCTAAGATCAAAAACTCAAGTGGCAGCACATGCTGGTGAGGGTGTGGAGAAAGGGGAACTCTTCTCCATTGCTGACGGGAGTGCAGAACTGTTTTTTAAACATTGCTTTCCATTTATTGTCATGGTTTCTGATGAATAATGCAGGGTGATTGAATGGTTGTTTTTCCTTCCCTGTTTTCAGAACATTCTGTTTTTGGACTTTTTTATTATAATCCACTTTGGCATGTTTTTCTCTGAGTTACACTGCTTCAGGTTCATTGAGCTCCCTGAGTCTGTTAGTTTATGTTTTAACAAATGTGAGAAGTTTCAAGGTATCATTCCTTTAAATATATTTTTGACACTAGTCGTGTTTTGGTTTTATTTGTTTGGTTTTTTAAATTTTTTCCTTTAGGGGTTCAAATGACATGAATATTATGAGACTTTTTTGAGATGTGTTTTGCAGGTCTCCAAAGCTCTGCTCCTTTATCTCTGTTCCATTTTCTGTCTTTCTTGTTTTGGTGTTCCTCAGATCATGAAATATTTACTGTTTTATTTTCTAGTCCATTTGCTTTTTCCTGAATCATCTCCAGTGTACTAGTAAGACCGTGTGCTAAATTTTTCACTTAAAATATGAATTTTGAATTTCACAATTCTCACATTTAGTTCTTTTGTTTTTCAGATAGTGTTTCTAGTGTGAGGTGGGCCTCCAGTTTCTGGTCTTCCTACCTCACCCTCCTGTGTGCTGGGATAACAAGTACAGATTACTATGCCTGGTTTCTGTCTTACATTTTATGCTTGGCAGTTCAAATCTTCTATTTGTGGAAAAGCTACATGATGAAATAACTTTCAGACCCCCCCCCAAAAAAAACACAAAATGTTCACTTATGATACAATATGGATTGATCTGTAAAACACCGTGCTAAGGCATGTGCAAATGACTACATATTGTATGACTTCACTCAGAGGGAATTTCCAGAAAAGATACATCTATAGCAATAAGAAGTAGATTTGTACTTTTCCAGTGATAGTAGTGAGAAGAGAACTTAAATATACATAGGAACAGGGATCCTACTAAGATGATGAAAATATTAGTTTTATTCCTGTATGAATTTATTCTCCCGAATTGCCTTATGGAAATTATTTCTGCTTTTGGATTTTTTTAAAACAAATTCTCACTACACAGTGCATACTAGCCTCAAATTCACAGAAATACTCTTTCTTGAGCCTCCCATGTGTTGAGAATATACATTTTACCATCACACCTGGCAAGCAGATTCTTTAAAATAACTAATTTACACTTAGTCATTAAAACAAATGCCTTTTATCGAACTAGAGTAATAAATACAATCTATATTCCTATTTGGTTCTTGGGAAAAGTAATTGTTTGTTATTTTCTTACAGACCATTAATCTCATTAACCTAAAGCACTGGCAGATTTACAAGTGCTTTTTATTGCGTGGTTTGAATTTATATGTCTTTCAACTTTCATGAGTAAAAATGTTTACATGTCCAATGTCTATATTAACAAATTGAATGTTATGCGTTTATGAGTGTATGTAGTGTGTGTATATACTTATGATGTTTGTGTATTTGCATGTGTGAGGAGTAGAGCACATGCACACTTGTGGGTGGGAGGACCAGAAATGACCTTTGAAGTTCTCCTCTAAAGAGTTTACTTTCCTCTTAATTATTTTTTAACAAGAAATGCAGTTTTATTTTATGTACGCATTTGTAAAATACTCAGGATCAACATTTTAAAACAAAATGAAGAAAAATCTCCTGAGGGAAAAAGATATTGAAACAAAAGTGGAGATGCTGGGAGGGGTCAGTAGTTAGTCCCAATGAGTTATAGCAACACTAATTGAGCCAAAAAATGAAGATACTAGGAAGATGTAAAGTGGGACACAAGACATGACAACGACTGAGAAAGTAAGCCCTGAGATGGAACATGAGGCAGAAGTGGAGGCTATGGAATGGATCTGAATAGAAGGAGGGTCCCCTGCTGGTATCCATAAGGAGGGGTTTGGGGATGGTGAGTGTATCCACGAGGGAGTTTCAATGGAGGAGTTTCACACACACCATGTGGAGGCATGGGACCTCTGTACTCATGGGATATCCAAAAGGAGTCCAGTGGGGGAGAGCATGTCCATTGGAGGAGATCTAGGATGAGGCATTTCTGGAGGTGGTTGGGGAGTAGACTGCCCCCACATCCCCAGAGCCTGGAGGCCCAGCATGAAGGTGTCCTAAGCTATGAGGATGATGGCAGGTCACCT
This sequence comes from Lophiomys imhausi, assembly GCA_907164525.1. NCBI lineage: Eukaryota > Metazoa > Chordata > Mammalia > Rodentia > Muridae > Lophiomys > Lophiomys imhausi. The sequence continues at coordinate 1,179,571 of CAJQZJ010034502.1, read as the reverse complement.
GCATCTGGGACAGCTGGGCCCTAGAGTTCCTGCTGCTGGTGGGCTATGTCCTCCAATCCCAGATTGCATGAAGTGTGGGTGCATGGCCGAGGGTATCCCAGGAGGAGGTATGCCTTGTGGAGGAATCTCTAACCTCAGGGATGAACCAGGTGGAGAAAGGGTATCTGCATATAGCCAATGAGGGCAATCAACCTGAGACAGTGGGTTCTGTGATGCCAGAAGTAGTTTAGTTGCTGAACCATGGCACTCACCCTTAAGGTCCTTCCTGAAGACATAAAAAGGCAGATACAAAGGTACTGTCATTCATGGCCTCAAGTGCTACATCCAAAGCATCAAATGAAACAAAATTAATAAAGGCATAACCCTTCAAATTGCCTGTGTTAGGGTACCATATAATCTTGGAAGTTTGTAAGATGACCCCAAAGGTGCTGAAAGTATCATAAAGTAGCTTTTCTTTGATTTCTGGGTCGAGGTTCCCAAAGAAAATGATAGCCCCTACACCCAGGTCTGGCTTTCCCATGAGTTTGATTACATTCGTAATTTTAATGACATAGTCTTCACTCAACAATCCAATAAAATCATAGGCTTGGTGCTAGCCAATGACTATCCTTTCACATGTGGGCGATGGCCACAAGGTCTGCCTGGAGAAAGAGTTAAAAGAGCACTGGTTCTCTAACCTTCTCATCTAGCTTACTCTGTGTACAGTGACAACCAGATTCCATCTGTCTGCAGCAAGGCTAAAAATGTTCTTGCTGTCTCTAAGCAAAAATTTAAAACATAGTTTATCACTGGAACCAGCAGTCGGTTGTTTGCTAACATTGGCCTGCCATTTAGTTCCAGAGATCTACCTGACTCTATTCCCAAAAGCTGCTTTTATAGAGGTGTACAATCACACCTAACTTATTGTATGAATGTTAGACATCCTAACACAGTTCCTTATAATTACTCAGCAGGCACTTTACCCTGCAAATGTTGTTTTTAGTTTCCTCAGATGAGGGCATGAGATGAGAACTGTTCCCAAGCCTTTCTTTCTGAACTCTCGCTGGCTGGTTCAACTCAACTGCTCTGGGATAAACTCCTCTCCAAACTGAGTGATTCAAACTGGCTTCTCTTTGTTTCTGACTGAATTTCTCTGCCTGGCCTCAAACTAATTCTGAGAATATGTTTTAATCTTCTGGCTCATTCTCATTCTCTGGCTTGTTCTGTCTTCACCCGTGATTAGCTTGTACTATCTGCAATCTGTCTCTGTAAAACTTCCTTAGAAGAAACTCTTGGTAAATCTCACCCCCTGCCTGCTCTTAAGTAGCCTCCCTTTCATCTCCTGTTCTCATAAGAGTTGGGCATATCCTATCTCTGACTCATTCTGTCAAACCTTTCTCTGATTCATCACTTTGTCTCTCAATTAGATGTCACTTTCAAACATGGCTGCTTCCTTCTATAAACTAACCTTACCTTTATTGTTTGAAATGAAAGGTATGTACTAAGGGTACATCAGTATTCCAGCCAGATCATACTGTAATCCAGAGCGTGTCCACATTCCAGTTGGATCACATAGACCTAGAAGGTTTTGGATATGATCCATTGCCAGATCAATCATGATTCTTATCCTCACAGCTAAGATTTTCAGTTGTTATGATGGTTTTCAATCAAGAACTATGGCTAAATGATGGCTTCCTTTGTGGGAGGGTAGAGATTGTTTGAATATAGAGGGGTGAATGAAAAAGTGCTGGAAGGAGGAAAGATGTATGTATCTTTTGCTTCTTGTTAAGGCAAATGATAGCCATGTTTTATTCAGTTTTCATCTATTACTTATCTAAAGCCTTTCTTTGACTTCTCTTTTCTCCCATCATCCTTATTCCCCCAAAAGTTCTAAATCTTTTTCATCATATCCTAGAACCATTTGGTGTCTCTGAGAGTAGATTACAAACACCACATAGCTAAGACAGAAAACTACATATACTTAACACATAATTAAGCACTTACAAAAGACACCAGCTGATGAATTTGCATACACATACTGCCGCACTGCTAACTAAGCATAAAATATGCAGTCTAAGAGCCATAAATTTCTACAATAGAGGGCATACAGAAAGAATATAATCCAATCCTCCATTTATTTTGCAGAGAAACTGAACCCTTTTGAGGTTAATCAACATGACCAAGGATACACAGCTAAATCCTTGCTTTAAATTGAGCATTCATTTAGCAACAGTGGAATAATATATGCTATTCTCACTATTGCATTCACCAAATGATGCGTTTCCTCTTTCATATTCATTTTGTAAGATAGAAAAAATTATCATGAATATCTGTTCATTGTGAGAACACTCAGTCTATTGCTTTAGATCATAAGCCTAAGATTATATTCATTTGGTGTTTTGATTTTTATTGCTATAAAATGTAATTCCCTTAAATATCTCAGAATCATTTATTCAGAAAAATATTTGAAACTGTATTCTTGATGGTGTTGATGATATGAAAAGCATGTTATGCACTCCCAGCAGTTGTTTTCTTTGTTCATAGAGAACAAAGAATAAGATGTATTCCTTGCTGGCATGCAAGAGCTTCTAAACTACTCAGGAGATGATACAAAATATGCAGAAAACATTAAGACCAATACAGTCAGAGGCCTTGTTGTAAGACCTGAAGACCTGAAGGTTTAAACTGCCAAATGTAAAACACATTAAACTATAAGCATAAGCAAATATTTTCTGAAACAGACTCAAATAGCAAATGAAATAATTACAATAATTGACAAGGCTGGCTCTCCCACACTCACTCCCTCAGGGCTGACTCACCCACAATTGCCACATGCAGAGCAAGCTGTAATGTGCTGCCCAGGCTAGGTACAGGACCTACTCTCCCAAGTGCTGCAGCATGTGAGGGGCAGGAACAGCTCTCCTGCTCTTGTGACCCCATTAGGCCCAGATATCCAGTCCAGCACAAGTGGTGAGGGCAAAGGGAGGGGAGGAGATCTCTCCCTGGACAACACCTCCACAAATCAGACAAAAGGCAGGGCTGACTCTCACACACTTACCGCCTCAAGGCTGGCTCACCTACAATCCCCACATCCACGGCTAGCTTTAATGCCAGCCCTGAGGAAGTGAGTGTGGGAGAGCCAGCCCTGTCTTCTGTCTGCTTTGTGCTATTGGCCACAGGTAACAGGCAGGAGAATTGGCCCTGATGGGGTAATGAACTCAGGAGAACTGATCCAACCCCTTACCTGCTGCAGCACTCAAGAAAGCAGGCCCTGCAAGTGGGGATTGCGGACCCAGAACCAGGGCTTAGAGATGGCCCACCCCATGGATAAACTGCTGAATTGTATCAAGAGGTAACTTCCACACACCCAAAAATACAGGATCTCATGAAACAAGGCAATGACACCATATCTGAGAAGAATCTCAGTGAAGGTCCAGTATTGACAAAGTAGCAGAAGTCAGAGGCCTCATACCAGACCAAGGAGTCATTATAATGAATATTTGTAAGCAAAAGTGTGGACAAAAGGGAATAGTGTGAGACACACTGAGACATACTACAGCTTCCACAATAAGATTTTTTTTCCTGTGGGGGGAGATTGCAAGGGTGGAACGTGGGTCTAAGTGGAGGTGAGAGAAGTAAGGGAACAGGGTACATGATGTGAAATTCATAAAATAAAAAAGAATAAACAAAAAACAAAGCAAAAACCCCAACAAAATAAAAATAATAATGAAAAAAGAATTGACAAATGGGATCACCCAAACAAAAAATTTTTCTACTGCAAAGGAAACAGTCACTATATTAAAAAAAAATTCAGCCCACAAAATGGGAAACAATCTTTGCCAACTATATATTACATAGTTTATTAATGTCTTGAATATATTTGAAAATCACAAAGTCAGGGTCAGTGAGATAGCTACTGGTTAAACGTCCTTACTGCCAAGCCTGATGTCCTCAGTCCCATACCCAGAACATATGTGAAGACAGGATAAGTAAGCCACCTTCTAAAACATTGTTCTGTGACCTCCACATGTACACTATAGCATGAATGCTCCCCAGTACACCTCAAGTATATAAATAGTAAAAGAAAGGAATGGATCCTTAAAACTAAACACACACACACACACACACACACACACACACACAAACAGTAAATGGGATAGTGAACTGAATAGACAGTTCTCAAAAGAAGAAATACAAATAGCTAATACTTGAAAAAGAATTTAACACCCTTAGCTATCAGGAAATACAAATTAATGTAAATTTGAGATTCCATCTCATCCCAGTCAGAATAAAAGAAATCAAATGACAAAAAAAAAATGCTATTGAGAATGTGGGGAAATGGGAGCACTTAGACACTTCTGGTGGAAAAGTAAACTAGTTCAGCCACTATGAAGTCAGTGTGTAGGATTCTCAAAAACCTACAAATAGAACTACCATATGATCAAGCTATACAACTTCTGGGTATATACCTAAAGGACTCTATATCAGCTTGCCACAGAGGTATCTTACTCATGTTTCTTTTCTCTTATGTCCTTCATTTCTTCCTTCTTTCCTTCCTTCCTTCCTTCCTTTATTTCTTTCCTTCTTTCTTTTTTTTTCTTTTTTTCCTTCCTTTATTTGCATGCATTGCAGCATCCACAATAGATAGAAAATGGAACCAGGGCTGGAGATATGGCTCAGCCGTTAAAGGCTAGGCTCACAACCAAAAACATAACAAAATGGAACCAGCATATATTTCTGTCAACTGATGAACAGATAAAGAGAATGCGGTACATAGATACAGTTATATAGACACAACACAGTAAATTTTATTAAGCAATAAAGAAAAGTGAAATCATTACGTTTGCAGAAAAAATCTATGGAACTGGAAATCATTCTGTTAAATTATTTAGACAAAGACTGCATGGTTTCTCTCATATATAGAATATAGACTTAAAACTAACTGTCTTTCTCTTTGTGTGTGTGTGTGTGTGTGTGTGTGTGTGTGAGAGAGAGAGAGAGAGAGAGAGAGAGAGAAAGAGGGAGGGAGGGAGGGAGGGAGAAAAGGAAGGACAGGGAGAGAGAAGAGAATCCTGAGATGGGAGGAAGAGATCATAAGGGAGAGGTACAAAACAGAAGGTTTTGCAACAGATGTTACATATAGCCAGAAAAGAGACTATTTACTATTTTCAGGAAAAAAGGGGGGGAGAAGTGACTGGAAGGACAGGAGACACAGAGGAGGCATACTGGAGAAGGAAGACAGAGCAGAAAAAAAGTATAATAACATGTTGTGTTAGTTTTTGTTAACTTAACACAAACTATAGTTGTATAAGAAGAAGGACCCTCAGTTGAAGATTTGCCTCCATCAGACTATACTATCATATAATCTTTGAATGGGAATAATTTGACTTCTTCCTTTCCAATTTGTATCCCCTTGATCTCCATTAGTTGTCTTATTGCTCTGGCTAGAACTTCAAGTACTATGTTGAAGAGATATGGGGAGAGTGGGCATCCTTGCCTTGTCCATGTTTTTAGAGGAAATGCTTTAATTTTCTCTTGATTTAATTTGATATTGGCTATCAGTTTGCTGTATGTAGCCTTTATTATTTCTAGGTATGGTCCTTGTATGCCAGTCCTCTCCAGGACTTTTAGCATGAAGGGTTGTTGGATTTTGTCAAATGCTTTTTCAGCATCTAGCAAGATAATAATGTGGTTTCAGCACAGAATTCTACCAGAACTTCAAAGAAGAGCTAATACCAATATTCTTCAAACTCTTTCACAAAATGTAAACAGAAGGAACACTGCCAAATTCATTCCATGAGGCCGCAGTCACCCTGACACCTAAACCACACAGAGACCCAACAAAGAAAGAGAACTTCAGACTAATTTCCCTCATGAACATAGACACAAGAATACTCAATAAAATACTTGCAAACCGAATTCAAGAACACATCAAAAGTATCATACACCATGATCAAGTAGGCTTCATCGCAGGAATGCAGGTGTGTTTCAACATACAATAATCCATCAACATAATCCATCACATAAACAAACTAAAATTATATTTTTAATGTTATCATACACAAGTTATGGTTTTGATGTTACCATACACAGTAATCACACTATGACATTTTCATGCATATCCTAGTTTGCTTCTCTGTTGCTCATATAACAAACTGACAATTTGGAGGAGAAATATTTATATGGCTTAAGTTTTACAGTCTGTGATCAAGAAAGGTCTGGGAGCCTGGTATGGTAGTGCTAGCCTTTATTCCCAGAACTCTAGAGGCAGAGACAGATGGATTTCTGTGAGTTCAAGGCTATCCTGGTCTACAGAGTGAATCCAGGACAGCCAGGGATACATAGAGAAACTCTGTCTTGAAATAACAACAATAACAAACAAACAAAAAAAAGAAAGGCCTATGCAGGAACTCAAGGCAGGAATCTGAAGACAGGAGCTAAAGTGCCATGGAGGAATACAACATACTGACTTGCTTTCTACAGTTCTTACACAACTCAGGACTACTTGCCCAGGTTGACATCATCCATATGGCCCTCATACAAAAAACACTAATTAAGAAATGCTCCAGGTGGTATACATAAATGACCCCAAAAAATTCCACCAGAGAACTCCTACAGCTGATAGACTCTTTCAACAAGGTGGCTGGATACAAAATTTATTCAAAAAAATCAGTAGCCCATCTTTACACAAAAGATAAATGGGCTGAGAAAGAGATTAGGGGAGCAACAGCCTTCACAATAGCCACAAATAATACAAAATACCTGGGGGTAACTCTAACCAAGCAAGTGAAAGACCTGTATGACAAGAACTTCAACACCTTGAAGAAAGAAATTGAAGAGGATATCAAAAGATGGAAATATCGCCCATGTTCATAGATAGGTAGGATCAACATAATAAAAATGGCCATCCTACCAAAAATGACTTACAGATTCAGTGAAATTCCCATCAAAATTCCAGCACAATTCTTTACAAAGCTTGAAAGAACAACTCTCAACTTCATATGGAAAAACAAAAAACCCAGAATAGCTAAATGAATCCTATGCTATAAAAAAAAATCTGAAGGTTAATACCTTCATCCCTAATTTCAAGCTATGCTACAGAGCAATAGTAATAAAAACAGCAAGGTACTGGTATACAAACAGACCAGTTGACCCATGGAATTAAATCAAAGACCAAGAAATAAACCCACACACCTATGGTCACTTGATTTTCACAAAGAAGACAAAACTGTATAATAGAAATGGAAAGGATCTTCAACACATGGTGCTGGTCTAACTGGATGTCAACATGCAGAAGAATACAAATAGACCCATGTTTATCACCTTGCATAAAACTTAAGTCTAAGTGGATCAAAGACCTTAACATAAAACCAGACATAATTCCTGAACAGAAAACCAATAACTTAGGCCCTAAGACCAAAAATCAATAAATGGGACCTTATGACTGAAAATCTTCTGTAAGACAAAGACACTGACATTAGAACAAAATGACAGCCTACAGATTGGGAAAAGATCTTCATAAACCCCACATCTGACAGAGGGCTAATATCCAAACTTTATATAGAACTCAAGAAACTAAGCACCAAGAAACCAAATAATCCAATCAAAAAATGGGGTACAGAGCTAAACCAAGAATTCTCAAAAGAAAAATCCCTAAGGGCTGAGAGACACTTGAAGAAATAAATGCTCAACATCCTTAATCATCAGAGAATTGCAACTCAAGATGACTCTGAGATTCCTTCTCTCACCTGGCAGAATGGCTAAGATCAAAAACTCAAATGACAGTACATGCTGGTGAGGTTGTGGAGAAAGGGGAACACTCCTCCATTGCTGGTGGGTGTGCAGGCTTGTACAACTACAATGGAAATCAGTCTGGAGATATCTTAGTAAACTTGGGATAGCTCTACTTTAAGACCCAAGATTCCTCACCAAGCCACAAAGACATCTCCTCAACTATGTTCATAGCAGCTTTATTTGTAATAGCTAGAAACTGGAAACAACCCAGATGTCCCTCAACTGAAGAATGGATAAAAAAAACTGTGGTACATTTACACAATGGAACACCACTCAGCTGTCAGAAATAAGGAAATCATACAATTTGCAACCAAATGGATGGAACTAGAAAAGCTCATCCAGAATGAGCTAATCCAGACTCAGAAAGATCCACATAGCATCTACTCACTTATAATTGGATTTTAGCCATACAGTTCAGGATAACCATCCTACAATCAATAGACCCAAAAGAGCAGATCATGGACTTTGTTACCTGTTAGTGGGACACTCCACCCTAGTGGAACTACCATGTATGCCTCCTGTGCAAGAGGAAGCTCTTAGATCTCATGCGACTGGTGAACTGAGGGGGGTTGATACATGGAGGTACCCCACACTGGAGGGGTGAGATGGGTGGGAGAAGGCATAGAGGGTGGCAGGGTGGGGCTGGGAGGGGGTGGAGGCAGGGGGTGGTAATGGAGATGGAACCTGAAGTAATAAATAAATGTAAAAAATACCCGTAATTTTAAAAGTACAGAACAATACAAAGCTGTATAGCTGTAAGTTTGTGTAAATTAGTCCTGTGAGGGCTAAAAACATAGAAAAGAATAATCTGATAAAACAAATAAGGTGATTTAATGGAAAAGGTAAGTTTGAAACAAGATTAAGGTAGCAATTAAGAAACTGTGGTATTGAATAGTAAAATGCCCTACTGTGAGGCACCAAAGAAATTGAGTAAAGATTCAATTACAAAAACTAGTATTTTCGGGGCTGGAGAGATGGCTCAGCGGTCAAGAGCACTGGCTCTTCTTCCAAAGAACCCGGGTTCAAATCCCAGCACCCACATGGCAGTTCACCACTGTCTGTAATTGCCAGGTGTGGTAGTGCATGCCTTTAATCCTAGCATTTGAGAGGCAGAGGCAGGTATAACTCTGTGAGTTCAAGGCCATCCTGGTCTACAAAGTGAGGCCAGGGCTACACAGAGAAACCCTGTCTCAAAAAACAAACAAACAAAAAACTAGTATTCTGTAAAAACTGTACAATATAGAAGCTGAATAGAGAGCCAAAGGAACTTAGTTTACCTACAACAAAGGACCTGGCCATAAGAAATTAAGACTCCAGGTACTTTGGATAAAAATGGGAGCCAGTAGCTACATGTTCTTTAGTAGAATCAATAGCTCCCATTGATTTATGTAATCAATATTTATTGAATATGTGGTATGTGCCAAAGTTAAAAGCATGCAGACCACTATGCTTTAAATATTACCTCATGTATCCTTCCCAACAATACTATCAGTGATATTTTCATACATCACCTCCATTTTGTGTATAAAGGAACTTAGCCTTAGAGGTAGCCTATAGTATTCCTAAAATGTCACAACTGACAAAACTGTATTACAGAGACTCAGATGACTGTCCCTTGACCTCATACTGAAGGTATTGGCATGCTGTAGAGGTTTTTGAGCAAAAGAAAACTCTAAGGAGAATACTGTTAATAAGAGACTATGCCCACTAATATATGAAAGAAAATCATAAAAGCAAAGTTCATACCGAGTGGCTCATGTTACACAGTAATCATTAATTTAGTCACGATTAAAGCACATGCCTTTTCTCCTCAAGAAGATTTAAAGACAATGTATGTCTGCTCTGGGAAAGGAGACAGATTAAAACCTCAAATTACCATTTTACTATTCCCACTTCTGCAGAACAATGAGAACAATACACACAAATCAGTCTCTCCCTAACAATTGATGAGGTTTGGTATGTAGTAACTTTTTGCACTTATCTTCAAAATTTTGTTAGACCATGAATTACTAGTCAAGGAGTTAGATATCAAACCTCTAACTTCAAAAACTCAAAAACTGTGGTACATTTACACAATGGAATACCACTCAGCGGTCAGAAATAAGGAAATCATCCAAAGATGTTATAACGCCAAAGAACCAATAAAAGGAGAAAGAAAAAGCACACCTATTAAATTCCGTTCAGGAAGGAAACTACTATATGTTCTTGGATAACCTTGAGAAGTTTATGAAGCAGTGCCACATATTTTCATTGTTTTTCAAGAGAACAAATTTGGGGTTCCTTGCAAATGTTACCTGTTTTCAATGTCCCCATAGTACTCATGCTGTGCTGTGGTCAAAGGGAGCTCTTTACACTTATTTTTAGATGTTAATCAAGACTGTTATTCAATATTAGTCCCTGATGATCTGGGCAACTCAGAGTTCTTGCAGTAGAACTCATAAAGTGTTTTATACCATTTGCATAGACCAAAAGGGACATGTGTGCTTCACAAAGGTGTTCATAGAACACAGAATCTGACTGAAATAGATTAACCAGTCATTTCAAATTTTAGTAAAAGGAAAAAAAGTTTCAAGCTGCCCATTTTCCAAGGCCTGGCTAGTTTCAAAAACCGGATTATCAGAGAAAAGGGATCAGTGTCCAGTTTTCCATCTTTTTCTGCTAAAACTGAATCTGACCCTTTATATATTTTTCAACGATCTCTGACAAGAATTTACATAATTTATAACTTCAAAAGTATATTTATATAAATTCAAGTACAATATTCATCTGAATATTTTTTGTTTTTGTTTTTGTTTTTCGACACAGGGTTTCTCTGTGTAACAGCCCTGGCTGTCCTGGACTCACTTTGTAGACCAGGCTGGCCTTGAACTCACAGTGATCCGCCTGCCTCTGCCTCCCAAGTGCTGGGATTAAAGGCATGCACCACCACACCCAGCTTCATATAAAAGGTCACGTCTATACACACACACACACATATATATTTCAAATTCTGCTATGCTTAAAAATGTGCATGTATGCTAAGCCATATAACTCTCATAATTGTGGCCTATTTATTTCTGTTGTTTTGTATTGTATTTATTGTTATAAGAGAAAGAACCATTTGTTGGACTGAAAGGGGAGCTGTAGGGGGGGAAAAGATATAACTTAAACTTAAAAAAAAATAAAGGGAAGAGGATGGGAGGGTGGGACTGGAGGGGGGAGTAGGGAGGGGATTGTGATTGAGATGTAACTTGAAGAAATAAAAAATAAATTATAAAAAAGAAATGATAGAGAAAAATGTGCATAGATATCACCAAACTGGTCTTTCAAAAATAAGTAAATGTTTAATTTTTCAATAGTTCATTAAATCTTCATGATTTGATATTTTTCCTCCCTCCTACTGACTGTTAAATATTTTAAGTACTCAAAATAGAAGTAATTCTTAGTAAAGAAATAGTAGAAAGGTATTAGAGTACCCATTTATGTAGAATGATTTTACAAAAGATTCTATCTTAATGGGAGCAAAATGATTGAGGCTACAAAAGATTCTTTCTTATTGGGAGCAAAAGGAAAGGCTTTAGGAAGAAATACTTCACAAAGCAGAATATACCATTAGAGACCAGTTTGTAGAGTTTCTCAGCATGGATTCTATCTCTGTCAACAGCTTCCTGGCTGATACTAAGTAATAACTTCTCAGATTCAATTTTGTCTTCTGTAAAATGGAGACAATAGAAGGACTGTATAGGATTAAATAAGAACAAAAATAGTACACTGTGCATCCAGCAAGAAATTACTCTAGATTTATTAATGTTTATTTCATATGTATGAATGTTTTTGCCTGCATGTATGTCTGTGTACCATGTGTGTGCCTGGTGCCTTAGGAGACCAGAAGAGAATGTCAGATCCTCTGGAAGTGGAGTGACAGATTGCTGTAAACTGCCATGTAGATGCAGGAAATCAAATCTAGGTCCTTTGTCAGAACGGATAGTGCTCTTAACTGTCGAGCTGTCTCTCCACTTCCCTAGACAGATTTCCTTATTTTTATATAAATTATGAGCATCCGAAAAGAGGTAAAGGGCAAAGTCTTTTCTATCCATAAGAATGAAAATTTAGCTTATAAAGTATAAGGTATGTCAGGGGAAAGTAAAAAGTTAGCATTATAGTAAATAAAAGTGCCTGCTGCGAAAGTGGTGAACCTAGTCCCTTCAGAAGCGGGAGCCAGGCAATCCATGTGCAACAGAGCTTACTCACCCAAATCAGAGTCCACCTAAAATCTGGGATTGTGGAGAGAAGACACCCTATCTCTGTGAAGACACAATGAGAAAGAAAACACAGATGCGCGCGCGCGCACACACACACACACACACACACACACACACACACACACATTCACTCCCAGCAATGATAAACTTTTCCATACTGCTACCTCCATGACTGGCATCCCCACTTTTGAACACACACATACTCACAAACGCACACAAGTTGAAGTAACTGCCCTTCTGCCACTCTTATCTGAGCAGATGCAACCAACACCTTGGAGCCAGCTTGTCTCACCACTGAGATGATGCCTCTCCCAAGCACTATTACTGTGAAGCTTTGAGTCCTGAAGGCTGTAAATTCTAAATGGTTCCAATCACACAATCAGCTCGGGTTTGAACTACAGGGTTCAATTTACCACGTGTCTATACTGAAAAAGCATTTTAAGGACATACAGAAGCATACACATAACTATTCATGTCTAACAAACATGCTGATAGACTCAAGAAATGCTAAAAGGATACAAACATGGCAACTCATCTGACAGAAACAAAATTAATTTAGTGGGAAGTGAAAATAATCTCACCATAGAAAATGTCACTTTTTTTCTTAAGCTTTACAGCAGTTGAACACACAAAAGACTACATTTTTGGTTATTCATCTTTCAAAACCAATTTGATTTTGAATTGGCAGACCAAGGATTCCACCTTAATTGATTCTCATTTTTAAAATAATTATTTTAATTGTCAGAGAGAGAGAGAATGGGAAAGAGAGAGAGAGACACGGGGGTAGGAGAGTTGTGGGTTAAACTCGGGTCTTCATACTAGTGTAACAAAGACCTACTGACCCATTCCTTGAACCTGGTTCACATATTTTACATATTTACTTAACCATCCATATTGTTTGGCTATAGATTTGTTAAGCACATAATACTTCAAACTTTAAAACTGCTTAATCATCTTAGTTAAAGACAGTATTTTAATATAGGTTCTCCTTAGTTAATTATACAGCAGCATGTCACTTAGGCTGAGGATGTAGTTTAGTTGTAAAATGTTTATTTATTATGTATAGAACTGGCAGGATGGCTTAAGTGGGTAAAGGCAGTTACTGTCAATTTTGAAAACCTAAATTTGATCTCTGGGACTCACATGGTTGAAGGGAAGAACCAACTCATACACATTCTTGTCTGACCTTCACATGCATTTTATGACATGTATGTGCGTGCATACAGACAATAAATACATTTTTGGGGTGGTCTGAAGGCTGCTTGTATTCCATTGCTAATTACAGGTCCCAAGATGTGGTTGTCACATATACTTGTCTTTGTTGTCTAAACCTTGCTCTACTTAATTTCAAGTTGATTGGTTGAATTAATGCTACAGCCTGGATTGGATAGAAGAAAGGTAGGCAGGGAAAAGGTTGGTAGGCTTTTAGAGCAGAGAGGATCACTGGAAGAGGAAACTAGGAGGAAAAAGGAAAAGACACACCATGGGTTAGAGGAAGAACATTTTTCCATGGGGCCAGGAACATAGGCATAGTACAGAGAATAACAGTTCAAGGAGACATATGCATATATTGGGGTTTTATTTGGAGAATAAAATTAAAAACTAGATATATGGGCTAAGACTTTATAAAATCCAACAGATGTCTGCGTGATTATTCATAAGTGGGCTAAGGGATAACTCTGTCACTCTAACAATCATAAGTATCAATTATAAATATTAATATTTACTACAACAATGAATAGCTAAAATATAAGAGTAAAAAATAAAAGTAGATAAAAATATTGTCATCTGTTCAACAAACACTTTTGACCAAGCACATATTTAATTCTTTATTTAGTAAACAAATACTTCATGCATACATACTTTTAAGTAAAAGATATAGATGGCCATTATTTTGAGTATACTTGTGCTCCAACACACCAAACAAAAATGCAAAGTGCAATCACCCATTTTCATTTCAAATTGAAATTAAGTGTGATGTTGACCTTCTAAGAAATTATGATGAGGAGAGTTACTTCCAAGTTTCCCAAACACAACAATTGAAATGCTAACATGTATTCTGTATTAATCTTTATAACATTTTATTACTTTAATTTTTACAAAAAATATAACCTCACATAATATGGTGTCAATTTATCACTTAATTTTACATTAGTTAATGCCCTGTCTCAGGATTTCAAGAACAAATAAAAAAAGAATTTTCAGGGTAGAAAATGTTGGGTAGATTTTTATCAAATCTCATTTTCTGCATGCAATCATATTTTTAAAATATATGTTATAACAAAAATTCTGAAATAACAAATTTGGTTTTTTTTGTGTTTCTGTTCATTACTAGTTCTAACTTGAAAACCAACCTTTTCTGTCCAGCACATTGGAACACTTTTTCAATTTTAGGTAGTGAAGCATTGACCAAGTATTCCATTCTCAAATGGAAAAGAATGTCAATTAAGGCATTTTACCTAAATTATTGTAATTTTGTCCTTTGACACCACCATGGGCAAAGCACAGGACAGACATTGTTCCTGACACAGTTGGAGAAGAGAAAGTGCTTTGGGATATGAATTATCTATTTACTTCTTATGTGAAAACTCCAGAGGATTGACTAGTTGACATGGCAGTGTTGTAGCCAATAGAGCCCAGGCCTTTTAGAAGGAAACATTTCCAAGGTATTGGATTTTGTCAAAGGTTTTTTCTGCATCTAATGGGATGATCATGTGGTGTTGTTTCCTTCAATTTGTTTATATGGTGGATTACATTTACGGATTTTCATATATTGAACCTCCCCTGCGCTCTTTGGATATAGCCTATTTGATCACAGTGGATGATATTTTTGATGTGTTCTTGAATTCAGTTTGCAAGTATTTTATTGAGTATTTTTCAGTCAATGTTCATAAGGGAAGTTAGTCTGAAATTCTCTTTCTTTGTTGAGTCTTTGTGTGGTTTAGGTATCAGAATGACTGTGGCCTCATAGAATGAGTTTGGCAATTTTACTTCTGTTTCTATTTCATGCTATAGTTTGGAGAGTACTGTTATTAGCTCTTCTTTGAAAGTCTGGTAGAATTCTGTGTTGAAACCATCTAGCTGTAGGGGTTTTTTTGTTGTTGTTGTTGTTTGTTTTAGTTTTTGTTTTTGGTTGGGAGACTTTTAATTACTGCTTTAATTTCCTTAAGGGGTTATAATACTATTTAAATTGTTTATCTTATCTTGACTTAACTTTGGTAGTTTGGATCTATCAAGAAACTTGTCCATTTCCTTTAGATTTTTCAATTTTGTGGAGTACAGGCTTTTGAAGTAAGACCTAATTATTCTTTGGATTTCCTCAGTGTCTGATGTAATATCCCCCTCGTCATTTCTGATTTGCTTAGTTTAAATATTGTCTCTCTGCCTTTTAGTTAGTATGACTAAGAGTTTGTCTATCTTACTGATTTTCTCAAAGAACCAACTCTTGGTTTCATTGATTCTTTTCATTATTCTCTTTGTTTCTAATTTATTGATTTTACCCCTGAGTTTGATTATTTCCTGCTGTCTATTCCTCTTAGTTGTGTTTATTTCTTTTTATTTTAGAGCTTTCAGGTGTGCTTTTAAGTTGCTAATATGAGCTTATTCCAGTTTCTTTATTAAGGCACTTAGTGCTATGAACATTCCTCTTAGCACTGCTTTCACTGTGTTCCATAAGTTTGGGTATGTTGTATATTCATTTTCATTGAATTTTAGGAAGTCTTTAATTTCTTCTTTTATTTCTTCCCTGACCCATTGACCATGGAATAGAGAGTTGTTCAGCTTCCATGAGTGTGTAGCCTTTCTGTTGTTTATGTTATTGTTGAAGTTCAGCTTTAATCCATGATGATCTGATAAAAATACAAGGGGTTATTTCAATTTTCTTGTATCAGTTGAGGCTTGTTTTGTGACCAACTATATGGTCAGTTTTGGAAAACGTTTTGTGAGGTGCTGAGAAGAAGGTATATTCTTTTGTGTTTGGGTGGAAAGTTCTGTAGATATCTATTAGATCCATTAATTCATGACATCTATTAGTTTCATTATTTCTCTGTTTAGTTTCTGTCTTGATGACCAGTCCATTTCTACTAGCTGGGTGTTGAAGTCTCCCAATATTAATGTATGGGATCAATGTGTGATTTAAGCTTTAGAAATTCATCTTTTATAAATGTCAGTGCCCTTGAATTTTGGAGCATAGATGTTCAGAAGTAAGATGTCATCTTGGTGGATTTTTCTTCTTATGAATATGAAGGATTCTTCCCCATCTCTTTTGATTAGCTTAGGGTGAAAATCTATTTTATTAGATTTTAGAATGGCTATTCCAGCTTGCTTCTTGGGTCCATTTACTTGGAAAACTTTTTTGCAGCCCTTTGCTCTGAGGTAATGTTTATCTTTGTTGCTGAGGTGTATTTCTTGTATGCAACAGAATGATAGGTCCTGTTTACACATCCATTCTGCAAGCCTGTGTCTTTTAACTGGGAAATTGAGTCTATTGATGTTGAGCGATGTTAACAGCCAATGATTGTTAGTTCCTGTTGTTTTGATGTTGGTATTGGTAGTGTGTGTGTGTGTGTGTGTGTGTGTGTGTGTGTGTGTCTGCCTCTCTTCTTTTGGTTTTGCTACAAAGGAGTTATTTATTTCCCATGTTTTCTTGGGTGTAGTTAACCTCCTTGGGTTGGAGTTTTCCTTCTAGTATCTTCTGTAGGGCTGGGTTTGTGCTAAGACATTGTTTAATTTTTTTCATGGAATATCTTATTTTCTCTGTCTATGGTAATTCAACGTTATTCTGAGTAAAGTATTCTGAGATCGTATCTTTGATCTCTTAGAAGTTCTATGACATCTGCCTAGGCCCTTATGGTTTTTAAAGTCTCTGTTGAGAAATCTGGTGTAATTCTAATAGGTCTGCCTTTGTATATTACTAGGCTCTTATCCCTTGCAGCTTTTAATACTCTTTCTTTGTCCTGTGCATTTAGTATTCTGATTATTTTGTGGCAGGGATAGGGTTCTTTTTTGGGGGGTCCAGTCTATTTGGTGTGCTGCAAGCTTCTTGCACCTCTATAGGCATCTCTTTCTTTAGGTTAGGGAAGTTTTATTCTATGATTTTGTTTAAGGTATTTTCTGGGCCTTTAAACTGGGAATCTTCTCCTTCTACTATTCCTATTATTCTTAGGTTTGGTCTTTTCATGGTGTCCCAAATTTCCTGGATGTTTTGTGTTCGATGCTTTTTAGTTTTGGTATTTTCTTTGGCTGATGTGTCAATTTCTTCTGACATATCTTCTATGCCTGAGATTCTCTCTTCCATCTTTTGTATTCTGTTAGTGATGCTTGTGTCTGTATTTTCTGTTCTTTTTCCTAAGTTTTTCATCTCCAGGATTATCTCAGATTGTGTTTTCCTTATTGCTTCTATTTCCATTTTCAGGTACTGCATAATTTTATTAGTTTATGTCTTGAGTTTGATTGTATTTTCCTATATTGCTTTAATTTCTTTAAGAGATTTATTCATTTTCTTTTCCTGTTTGATTTTATTTTCCTGCATTTCTTTGAAGGATTTGTTTTCCTATTTTAAGGTCTCTATCATTTTCATAACATAAAATGTAAGGTAGTTTTCTTGTGCTTTAGGTATAATAGGGTTGCAGGGCTTACCATGGTAAAATGACTGGGTTCTGGTGTTGCTATATGGTATGAGTTTTGCTGTTGTACACTGACCTATAACCATCTGGTTGTCCCATGTCCTCCTCAGGATGGTGGAGTGGGCTGGAGGCTAGATCTCAGAAAATAGCCTGCAACTCATAATTGCTGGTGGTGTCTCCAGGCAGAAGTTTGGAGTGGAGGGTGATCTTGTGGTCTGACTGGTCTCCTTTGGGGACAGGTCAGTCCATGTGGAGGCTGGAGCTCAGGAAGTCAGGTAGAGCCATTGACAGGAGGCTTACACTGTGAATCTGGAACCCTGTGTTTTTCAGGCACTGGACATCTTCTTGTCATAGAGGTTTGAGTCATAGACCTGAGGCTGGATGTTTCTGAAGCCTGTGTGCCCTGTTCTGGGAGGTGGCTAGTCCCAGCATTTGCCTGGGGAAAAGATATAGTTTAACAGTCAATAGTGCAGCCTCATGATCATACACCAGTTACTGAGCTTAACCTCCAGCTACTCAGATACCATGTGTACTGTTCACCATCATCTTAGAATCCCCAGGATGACCCAGTGTAGTCATTTTAATATCTGTCAGCATATACTTCAAAGTAAAACTAATTAGAAGAACAAGGAAGGACACTACATTCTCATCAAATGAAATATTCACCAAGAGGATATTATAGTTCTTAACATAGATGTTCCAAACACAAGTGCACCCAAGTTAGTAAAAGAAACCCTTCTATAGCTTGTGTCATATTGATCTTCACACACTTATAGTGGGACACTTTAACACGCTAACTTTGCTAATAGATAGATCATCCAGAAAAAACATACACAGAGAAATACTGGAGCTAACAGACATTATAAACCAAATGGACCTAACAGTTATAAAATATTTCACCCACACATAAAAGAATATACAATCTTCTCACTACCTCATGGAATGTTCTCCAAAATTAACCACAAACTCAGACACAAAACAAATCTTAGCAGATACAAGAAAATTTATCTAACACCCTGCATCCTATCTGACCACCATGAATTAAAGGTGAATATCAACAACAATAAAAACAATAGAAAGCTTTCAAACACAGGGAAACTGAGCAACTCATACTGAATAAAAAATGCATCAAGACCAAGACTAAGAAAGAAATTAGAACACTTTCTAGAATTGAATTAAAATGTATACCAATGAAACTGCAATTTGATTACCA
>CAJQZJ010034502.1:1072390-1148038 GCA_907164525.1 Lophiomys imhausi | reverse complement strand
TTCTTCTTCTTCTTCTTCTTCTTCTTCTTCTTCTTCTTCTTCTTCTTCTATTTTAAGACCTCACTCTAGAAAGATACAATTTTAAAAAGAAAGATGACTCTAGGTTTAACGTTTCAACATTTTGGTTGAGGTGAAGGCTCAACAAGGTAGTACAGGTTGGCCGTGAACTCAGATTTTTCTGCCTCATCTCCTTGTGCACAACCATGCCTAGCTCATTTCAGGTTCTTTGTTTAAGAATTTTAAAGGACAATTACATTGAAATTTATAATTAAGGGAATAGGGAGATCATTCAACAATTAAAAACACTTGTTGTTCTTGCAGAGGACCCAAGTTTGGCTCTCAGCGTGTACACAGTATCTCAAAATCATTTATGACTCCAATTCCAGGGATCCCAATGCATTTTTATGACATCTACAATCACTAGGCACATACATAAGTGAAAGAAAAACACCCATACTTCTAAAATAAAATAAATAATTCTAAAAAAGCTTGTTAATGGCCAAAATTTCCTAAAAACCAAAGAAAAGGAAATAATTAACTTGGTAAAAGTTATTTTCCACATCAGCCAATAATTAAATAATGCATGATATGCTTTTCTAAGCAGCACCTTAGAGTTAATAAATATAAAAACATAGAGTGACATTTAAATGTTCAAGGAGAGGGCTGGTGAGATGATTCAGCATATATGGAACTTGCAATGAAATCTTAATCTGATCTCCAGAACCCAGTTCCGCAATGTTATCTTCTGACCTAAATCCGTTATACAAACTCTTTAATTCAACTCCATCAATTCCCAATGATCCAAGGGTAGACACAAGACTATCACACTTAAATAGCATGAGATATAAAATTTGAAGCTCATACCCAAATAATAACAATAGCAATATTATTTTCCTGTTTTACTCTATTACTATATAATTATATTAAATAATATTATTATAATGAAAGTGTTGATTGGTCCTGGTTGCTGTCTATTACTTACTTTGATTCTGATGGGTTAAATAAATGCTGAGGCCTGAGATTTGGCAAAGACAGAAAAAGGTGGGACTTCCTGAGATTAGAAAAGGAAGCTTGTGCTTTAGACAGAATATTAATGCATTCTAGCCAGCAGCAGGAAGAAGGAGGATGAACACCATGGGTTAGAAAAAAAACCTCATTCCACATGGCCAGGAACATTGGCATAGCATGGAGAATAGCAGTCCAAGGGGACATATGTATATATGGGGTCATATTTGGGTAAGAGAATTGCGAGCTAGCTTAGATGGGCTAGGATTCCTCAATTCAAACTAAGGCTTGTTAAAATCCACATGGTCTCTGTGTGCTCATTTATAATGGTGGCTTAAGGATTGACTGCTGCCAACCAATTAAAGATAATATAAATACTGGTTAATAACTTAATTAATTCTTTCTAAAAATGGCGCCCAATGTAATTTATTTTTTTCTACATGAAAGTTATAATATATATAACAGAGTCTATGTGCCAGATGCTCTATATGTATAAAAGATTACCTTTTTCCACCAACTCTATGAGGTTAAAAATATTATCATCCCCATTTTCCAAAATAGTTAATACTTTACCCAGCTGGCAGAGATACCATAGAAAAGTGAACTTAAGACATTATTCAAGGAAACAATTGTAACTAAATAATTGAAAATTGTACTGATGTAAGCAGACAACAAACAGTGAACACACAAATAAGCCAGAGTAGCTGGCTGGGGTGATGGGTGACATGAAGAAAGTTCACTCATTTACATCCTATTTTGTTTCTGTGTTTCCTGTCAAAAAAAATTATTTTAAGGCTAAAAAAAATGACACAAAAACTATCATTACTTAGAAGTAACTGAAGTGAAAGATAGTTGGAGACGTAATTTAAGAACAATAAAATCGCAACAACAAAAAGCTAGATTCTAGAATTTAAATAGTGCTTTGTCTCCTACAATGTAGAATTTAAATTAAAAAGTATATGCATCCCTGGATCATTGGAGGTACCAGGGAGGGGCTAGAAGGAGAAAAACGCAGGAAGGGATGTGATGCAATGCTATTCCATTTCAAAATCTGTTTTAAAAATAAAGAGTTTGCCTGGTGTGGTGGACCACGCCTTTAATCTCGGCCCTTGGGATTCAGTGGTAGGCATCTCTGTGAGTTCGAGGCCAGCTTGGTCTACAAAGTGAGTCCAGGACAGCCAGGGCTATACAGAGAAACCCGGCCAAAAAAAAAAAAAAAAAAGGAACCTAAAAAAAAAATTTTAAGTAGGAGTTTATCCACTGGGGGTTGTGGGGAATTGTATATATTTGGTGAAGCCATAGTGGTAATGATCTTTGAAGAATCATGGAGAACAGATGCGATCCTGGAAGATTGATGGAGATAAGTGTCCTGCTTTTCTTTTTATTAAGAAGAGAGAGAAGGTACATTCTGTAATTAAATATAGGCAATGTATCTCCATTCTACTCAGGCCTCTTTACTGTTTGTTCTCTGTACACAGCCAATAGACTCTTGGAGTACTATAAATCACGCCATGAACCTCGGCTGCTTTCTACAATCCTAATTACACTTACAATAAAGTTTTCCTTTCTTCTCGTGCTGCTGTGGCCTTATGCGACTCCTCAAATCCATTCCATTTTACTTTTACTGTTGTTCACTATGCTCTAGCCACATTGATTTTTCTGTTCCTCCAGCTTTCCAAAGGATCTTGCATTGCTGTTATCTTTGCATAGATATTTGCAGACCAAATCCTTGGCAACAGAATTTTAGTCAAAATGCAGTTCTGTAATAGAGAATTTCATTGATGTAGCTACTGCCACTGCCCTTCCTTAGCTCCAGGCACTTTCTATCTCACTTCCTAATTTTACTTTCTTCAGAGTAATCATTATCTGAAATTATTATACTTGTGTATGTGATCTTTTGTCTAACTCCCTTACTAGTGGTGCATAAGTTCAATGTGAGCAAACACAATATCTTGCCTCCTGTTTTATTTTTCTTTTATTTTCAGTCCTTAGAATAGTTCCAGACACAGAACAGCAGCTAAATGACTAAATATTGGCCTCATTAACGAGCTCTCATAATACACTATAAGAAAAATTGTTGCTAGATCTTGTGGTACATGCCTTTTATCTGAGTACGTGGAAGGGACAGGCACATAGATCTCTGTAAGTTTAAGGCTGGCCCTGTCTACAAAGAGAGTTCCAGGCAACCCATGACTATATAGTGAGATCCTGCATCAAAAGAATGGAATAATTATGCAGAATATCCAGAATAGAAGGAATCTATTGCATTCACTTACTGTTATAGCTAATCTTGAAAAATCAAAGATATTAGACATGTAAGAACATGTGTGTGTGTGTGTTTCTAGTATTTTTTCTTCATTTTTAAAATTCTGGTTTGTTTGGTTATCTTGTTTGCCATTTGCTCTCTGAAGAGAGAGAGAAAGGACATGGAATTGGATGGGAGGAGAAGTAGAGAGGACCTGGAAGGAGTTGGGGGAGGGAAAACCATGATCAGACTATATCAACTGAAAATTTTTCAGTGAAAAAATGAAAACACACAGCATTTGATGATACATTGTATATTCCTATCTTTCAAAAATTATATATTTCTTCATTCAAAATTAAGAGTTAATTGGCCAAACACTGCTCCAATAGAGTTTTAAAGGACACGGTCTTTTGATATCCTTCTATAATGAAAATCTCCTAATTATTTGATCACATATATATTTGAGAATATGATGAAAGATGTCTTGCAATGTATCTCAATGGTGTGCCACTTGTCTTGCATATTCAAAGCGCTATTCTTGATCTCCAAAAATGCAAAATAGAGAAAAAGTATGTATTTTTGGAAAATGTACATATTTTGCATAAAATTCATCAAGCTACTATTAGTTTGTAGATTCCAGATTAATAGAAACTGAGATAGAACATTGCAGGTGGAAAATTTCTCTGTTCTTTTATGTTCAATAATTTTATGTAATTTAAATTAACAAAGAAAAGTTCAACTAATGTGTTTGGAGACAATAGGTGATGAAAGACAGATAGAATATACTAAATTATCAAGAACACAAATAGGTATCTATGACAAATAGTATCTAATAGGAGATCTCAGTTCAAATGCTAGTCAACAGTATATTTGAAGGCTTGATATGTCACCAAAATAAGCTATTCTGATTGTAGACAGCATAAAATAAAAGGAAGTAGATGATAGTATAGATTATTCTGCACCTGGTACAGCATTCTAGGTGCTAGCTTTTCAGAACCACATGAACAATATCTTCAGGGGCACTTGACATGCATAAAAGAGAAACAGGAAATACGATCTTGCTGAAACTATTCAGTAAAATTAAGCTACGAGGCAAGTGGGTGGAAGGGTGGGACTGGGAGGAGAGGAAGGAAGGTTGCAATTGGGATGCAAAATAAACAAATAAATTAATTAATGGAAAAACTTGAAAGTGTTGAATTCAAAGTAAAGAATATTTTAATGGAGGAGAGACATTGTTAAACAATATTTGTATACGAAAAAATTGAGGGGCATTAAGATGAAAAATATGTCATGCAATTTGCAGAGTTATACCAAAAATTATAACCTCGCAGTTAATAAAAGAACATTTTACTTAATATCAAAAGGCATGTAAATGCTTTTTAAAAAACAGTTTAAAGAGAGTTTATTAGTAATGCTTTATTAAGAGCTAATGTTTTGAGACTGGAGAGATGGCTCAGTGGTTAAGAGAATTCATTGGCTGCTCTTCCAAAGGACCCAGGTTCAAATACCAACACCTACAAGGCAGTTAGTTCACAGCGGTCTGTAATTACTGGGCATGGTGCTGCATACCTTTAACATCAGCACTAGGGAGCCAGAGGCAGGGGGATCTCTGTGTCTTCAAGGCTAGCCTGATCTACAAAGTAAGTGCAGAACAGCCAAGGATGCACAGAGAAACCTTGTCTCTGAAAACAAAAGAAAGAAATAGAGAGAGAGAGAGAAAGAAAGAGAGAGGGAAAGGAAAGAAAGAAAGAAAAAATAAAGAGCTAATGTTTCATAGTCATTGGCCACAATATTGTAATAGAAACTGAAGTATCAGAAGAGAGGTGGGAAACTAGATAACTGTTACAGTTTCATCCTGTTCATCTCTACACAAACCAAGCAAATTAGGCAAGTGTGAAGAAAATAAATCTAAACCCATCTATATGATCATGACACACCTCTTCTGGAGCCACTGAAAACCTAATAATCACCTAAATTAGTATAATATGGATCCTTCTTCTGTTCATGCCTGGAGATTTCCATTGTTTCATCAGAATTCTTATGCAAAATGAATATATTGGAAATGACCTCTTCATATAAGCATACAAAAATGTTCAACTGTCTGCTGTAGCCCACACAAAATAATTGCATATTATTACTCAAGAAACAAAACAAACAAAAATAGCATCTAGTGTTTTCTGAAAGGCAAGCTGTTGACGGTTTAATAATTTAGGGGAGAGAATGCAAGGATGAGTTGAAAACTTTCAAACTGCAAAAATTTTTGGCAGGTGAAACTCCCATTTTAAATTGGAAAAAAAAAGAAAAGAAAAGAAACCATGGAATATTTTTTTCTTTTCCATGGTTCCATGTCTATGATAGGATCATTTAAATATATACTCTAGCAGTGGCAAGCAGATCCACCCAATCGAGACTATTGCAGTAGTCTTGTCCATCTTCTCTGATGAGGACAGAACTTGTAAAAATCGCTTTCTAAGTGTCATCAATGTAATAAATAAAGGTCTCAAACCACATGAAAGGTTCTCAATTTCTATGCAAACATTGAATCTTAAGAAGGAGGGAAATGAGTTGGATGTGGCTGTGCTTGCCTATAATCACAGCAGTTGGAGCCAGGAGGATCGAGAGGGTAAGATTTGCCTGGGGTAATAAATCCCTATCTCAAAAAAGGGAGATGATGGAGAAACAGCACAAATGGAATGAAAGGACCTGGAGTGTGACATGGACACACATTTATTATGTGCAAGATCTTGTTCAGTGACTCCACATAGACAGATACCCAGGTCATTTCTTTTCTGATAATGTTTTAATTAGCATACAAAGTTAGCATAAAATATTTACAGTGTTTTTATACTTTGTTATGGTTGATCCTCTTCTGTTCCTCTTTACCTATATTCACTTTTACTCTACTGCCCAGAATAGTCTCCTTTACATTTTCCTTGCATGTGCTAACTTCACCACAAGCATGAAACAAGAATGATACATGTTTAAAAAACAGTACAATAATTCACATATCTCAGTAGGATACCAAAGGGCATTAAGAAATGACTGAACACACAAGCCAACCTACCTACCATATGGCTTGAGAGTGTTGTAGTTCAATCTCAATGGAACCTCCAAATGTTATAGTCTAATCTTGGTGGGACCTCCAAATGTTAGAGTCGAAGAATAGCCACACAAACCACTCAGTCATTGATCTCAGTCAGATATTGATGATTTATTGAACACACACCCCCAAACTGGTCATAGTCATCATGACCAGGGTCACAGAGGTCTTGGAGACTGTGACATCAGTCTGCTTCCAAGGCAGGCTTTTTTATTAAAAAAATCATATCCAGGTAACAACCAGTTAACCAGGTCTAGGAAACAAACCACAAACAGGTAGCAACAAGGTTAGTGCATGAAACAAACTGTATCCAGGCAACAAACAGGTAACCAGGTAGGAAGCAAGGGGATGGCAGCACTATATCATTTGACTTGGTAGACAAAGCATTTCTAACTGACATTTAATTTGGTTGGTCCCAAATAGAGCTGTAGTTGGGGATTCTTTAGAGTGTCGAAGTAACAAAAGATCCAAATATCAGTAATTTCATCTTATAACTAAAATGGAGACTGAAGATAAAAATGGCTGCAGTTATGTTAAAGAAGCAGGTCCTAACAGAATTTGTGAAGTCCTGGTTCCAGGTAGGAATCTCCTGAACTGACCATACATCTTTCTCCCAGCCACTCTACTCACTGAACCCACCTGGTGATTGTGACCTGAAGCCCAGGTAAGGATCCCTGAAGTAACTCTGCCATGTCCACCAGAACAACCTAGGTCACATGACCATAGATATGGATGCTCAGCTTGCCCTCAACCCCACCTACCTTCATCTGAGGACAGTGTAGCTTCCTATACCCAACTCCACAAAATATAATCCATTCCCATTGTGACCCCAGTTTTCATCACCATGGACCACCTATACAACCCAGCAAGCCTTCCAAAGACTTTTGAGAATAAGAATTAAGAATGTTCTAAGGTTACAGATAGTTTTTACCCATTCATAAAAGTTGTACCTATCCATCGCTGAGCTGCAACAACTTTTGACACCCAATTTTTACAACAAATCAAAGCTACTCTAAGACTGACCTCCAAGCAGCATTCAGCTGGATAAAAATCTGAGAAGTCATGGTAACATAAAACAGAGATTCAAACACACATCACCATCAATATTGCAAACAGGCTATTCTAAGTTAAGAAACTAAGAGGTGTATCTGAAGAAATTACTTCAAACCAAAAGTAGTTGGAAGAGATAAGGAAAGTCATTGCATAGTCACTAAAGAAAAATAACCCACGATGAGTTCATTGCAATTCTAAACAGGCATCAAACACAGGGGCATTCAATTTTATAAAACAAATACTGAATCATTATTAAGCACAACACAGTGATAGTGGGTAACTTTGCTATCTCACTTTCATGAATAGATGGGTCATCCACACAACAACTAATAGGGAAACTCTGAAATTGAATGGCATCACAAATCAAATAGATCTAACATACATTTATAGAGTATTCTACTTAGGCACTGTGGAATATACTTCCTTCTCAGATCGTAAATGTTTTCCAGAATAGACCAGGCTATCCCAGATCCCTTGTCTCTGTTTATCCTGTTCTGATTTCCTTTACTTTCTGTCAAATTCCTACTTTTTCTTTAAGTTTAGCTCAAACTAAACTTTATTAGAACAAGTTTTTTGCCCACCTAAAATAAGTAACTACTTTCTCTCTGCTGTTTTGTAGTTCCCAGAGTCTGTAATCATAGTTAATATCAGGTAACTACATTTGCATGGTTTTTCTCCCACTATTGTGAAATCTTTAAAACTGGAATTGCTTTTCAAATTATATCTTTAACATCTAGGTAATTGCCTCATAATTGATTAGAAATATTGGAATGATGAATAAGTGGAAAACAGCACCAACAAAGATCAGATTAACAGCTGAGGCAAGCAGGTCCAAATTGGATGTGATTCCTTAGAACAGGATCAGAGATAAACAACTTCACAACAGATAAGGAAAAGCTCAATCTAGAAAGGACTGTTTATCTACTCAACCCCACTCCCTTTTTGTTCTTTTAAGACATGGTTTCACTGTGTAGCCCTGGTAGCGTTGGAATTCACTCTGAAGAGCAGTCTGTTCTCAAACTCAGAAATCTGCCTGCCTCTGCCTCTCAAGCACAGGGACTAAAGTGTGCATCACCAAAACTACATCCTACAACTAGCTTAGGATCTCTTCCAAGCTTCCTTTTTCTCTAATCATGAAGTTTGATGTACTTAAGTGGTCTCTCTTGTGTGTTGGAATGACATCTATAGACTCAGGGCAGAGTTTCTTACAGCTCCAAGTAGGGATTTCCACAAATGCAGCATTGGGGCATGTATCTACTTATGTGATAGATGTGACCTCCTGTTTGCACTTCAGCAATAACTAAATATCTTGGTTATCACTTAGATATGTCCACTGCCCTATAGAAGCCACCGAATTGTATTGTTTTGCTTTCAACTGTCATCCTTCCTTCATTTGTTTCTTGATCCAGAGACAAAATGGAAAAGACCAAAGAAACTACATATATCATTTTTCAATTTTCCTGTGTGAAACCCTGTGACACCCTCATTTTAATCAGAACGAAATTACTTTTCTACCCTTTGAAGTGAGTTGGAACACTTGTAATTTGAAAATAAAGCAACTTTGGAGAGGCAGAACTATACCTAGGAAAGAATGCAAATAAGATGACCTGGATTCTTTCTAGTCCTATCTGTACCAGTGGCCAACTATGTGACCTTGAACAAGTCACTTAACCTATTCAATCTGGTTTCTTCATCTGTAAAATTGGGAGATTGGGATATATGATCCATAAAGTTCCTCTTGCTCTTAAATTCTAACTTAGACTCACAAAATTGTTATACAATGGCTTTATCATATTATAGAACACTATATTTTAAAGAATTACTAACTCACTCTAGGTCCAAAAAGGGATACTTATCTTCACTCCTCATATCTTTGCTGTTTATAGGATACTTTAAACACATAATTAAAATTCACAATGATACTCTTAGACTCTGAAAGGATTATTGCTCTTGTATGTAGCCTTGTTAGTCTGGTCTAAATACTTACAGGGAAGCATTTGAAGATCCTGACTTTCCTCTGTACATGCCACTGGAGACCCTCCACACCCAATTCTTCTGACTTTGTACCCAATCCCTAACTCTCATTACTAGGTTTTTTGTTTATATTGTGGAATTTTGCATTCTTTATATATATATATATATATATATATATATACATATATATAATTTATTTTTTATTTCTTCAAGTTACATCTCAATCACAATCCCTTCCCTACTCCCCGCTCCAGTCCCAACCTCCCTCCCTCTTCCCCCTTAACGCCCCATCCTCTACCCTTTTTTTAAGTTTAAGGTATATCTTTTTCCTCCCAACAGCTCCCCCTTTCAGTTCAACAAATGGTTCTTTCTCTTATAACAATAAATACAATACAAAACAACAGAAATAAATAGGCCACAATTATGAGAGTTACATGGCTTAGCATACATTCCCAATGTCCAGTCCATATGTATTTGGCACCTGACTTTAACATTCTACTATCTAACCATCTCTATGAGTTTAAAGTTCTATATCTAACTCAGCTTTCATACTAACTTGCATCACAATTTTAAAAACATGTTCTTAGATTCAGAACACCCTCTTGATTCCTAAACTACTCAAAATTTAACTATGAGACTCTAGCTATCTATTCTTCAACCACCTCAGAGACCTGAGAGGGATAACTATATCTGATTATATAGGAAGTGCAGGGCCCGCAGTTTCCAAAACTTTAAAAGAGGACGAAGAACTAGAACTAAGGACATTCATCATACATAAAATTCACTTTCTAAAACAACTGGTAGAATAAATGTTTCTGAAATCATTGAGTCATAGATGCTGGTTACCAAGGATATTACAAAGAAGAGTCTGGGTACACAAGGGACAACCTAGGAAGGATTATATATAAAAAACGCATTGCTCAAGGCCTGAGCAAGCAGAGAAAAACCTGAAGTAGTCTAATTACAAATAAAGCTTTGGGTTTGTGGTTAGGCATAAAAATTCCTACAAGATAACAACAACAATAATAAAATAACAAATGATAAGACACACAGGAGTGTGGGTGCGGATTTTCTGTTCACCAAAATGATTTAGACTTTCATGCAGGTTCTATAGGTAAAACAAAAATAAACAACAAAAAAAATTAGTCCATAACTTACATAGGCAAGTGGATGTGTAAGGCCATGTGAGTAGCCTAAACAGTTAAAAGTTACTGACAGTTTAAGGCAACACATAACCACCTCACAGATAGAAGAGAATGACAACATAGTATCCAAACTTATGGAGCCCCAGACCAAGAAAAAAAAAGAACATCATGATTCCTGCTCAGCCTTCAAAGGGCAATGCCATCAACAAACAGGAAACTATCTACAGAGCTTTCAAAAGTTATATGGTGGTCAGATCAAATCAACAACCTCATTATGTGGATATTTTCATTGAATTGGAACCTTTCCTCATAGAGGGAGAAGGAAGGAGGCTCGTAAAAGGAAACTAAACAAAACTTCCAATACTCTGAAATCTCACAGAATTTACTATGTTCAGCAAGTTAAGAACGTTACAAAATTCAAAAGATCCCTCCCTGAAGTTATAAAAGTAGTGAGGGTTTTTGGCAAGGGAAGAGTTACTGAACAAGGAGCTTCAGAGACTGTTTCATGATTTGTCACCGTGTTGGGTGACTTTCCAGTAATCCACCTGCCTTTGAGTCACCTGTGAGCCTGTAATTAACCCCAATGGACATACTGATCACCCAAGCCTGATTTAGGTGGAAACCTTTCATTGGTCTCTCTGAGAGCCATATCTGGTATGAATAGAATTTATTCACATCTTCCCAGGATAAGATAGTTAACAAATAATAAATGCTCTTATATAAATACCACATATGTACTACAGACAGTTCTGATAAACATTTTTCTGAAGGAGGAAAATATATCACTATATTCTGAAGAATCTTGGTTGACCCAAACACCTGAATGGTTCTAGACATTTTATCAGCCAAATATACAGTCTACTGCATGTGGAACAATGTAAAAAAGTAGTTACCCAGAATATAGACAATCATTGTTGATGATGCTACAGATATGGAACCTGTCTATACTATATTTGATATTTCAGGCATTGTTGTTATATATGTTCAGTTTCTATTTTCATTTAACATTTTAACTTATTTTGATATGAAACTGTATGCTGTTTTCTTTAAACTTGTGTTAAATTAAAATTATTGTTACTGTCAAAAAAAAAAAAAGAGATTGGAATAGCTCTACCTCGGGACCCAGCCATACCATTTCTGGGTATACATCCAAATGATTCCTCACCAAATCACAAGGAAGTTTCCACATCTATGTTCATAGCAGCCTTATTTGTAATAGCTAGAAACTGGAAACAACCCAGATATCCCTCAACCTAGGAATGGATTTAAAAACTGTGGTACATCTACACAATGGAATACTACTCAGCTATCAGAAACAACGAAATCATGCAATTTGTAGCCAAATGGATGAAACTAGAGAAGCTCATCCTGAGTGAGCTAGCCCAGACCCAGAAGGATGCACGTGGCATCTATTCACTTATAGTCAGATTTTAGCCATATAGTACAGGATAATTATACTACAACCAATGCACCAAAGGGATCAGGACCATAGACTTTGTTTCCTATAAATGAGACACTTTGCTCTAGTGGTGCTGCCTTGTAGGGCCCAGTGTATGAGGAGGCTTTTGGCCCTCATATGACTGCTGAACTGGGGTGGGGGACTGATATGTAGGGACATTCCACTCCAGAGGAGTGGGTTTGAAGTGATAGGCAGTAGAGCATGGGAGGGCAGGACTGGGAGGGGTGGAAAGAGGGCGCTGTGATGGAGATGTAACCTGAAGTAATAAATATTTTTTCAAAATAAAAAGAAATGTACTACAAAAAAGAACCTCATTATTCATGGGAAAATTCAGGGATGTTTTTTATTAATTTTCAAACATATATTTTAATATACAATATATAATATTATTAATACAAATATATATTGTTATACATTTTAAAATATATTCTGAGTATGGTTTCCCCTCCCCAAACACCTCTATATCCTGTCTACTTTCCCACCCATACAAATCCACACCCTTTCCCTCTTTCTCATATTGAAATACAAATGGGTATCTAAAATAATAATAACAATAATAATAATAACATGAGATAAAAACCCAAACAAACCAGAATAGGACAAAACAAACAAACATAACAAAAGGAACCAAAAAAAGCTCAAGAAATAGTCTCTCCAATATTTTTCATGTAGGCTGTGCTATAAACTTTCCTTCAACGTGTCTCATAAATTTGAGTATGTTGCATTTTCATATTCATTCAATTCTATATTATTTTTATAATTTATTTAATTTTATTCTATGTGCATTAGCATGAAGGTGTCAGATCCCCTGGAACTGGAGTTATAGACAGTTGGGAACTGCCATGTGGGTGGTGGGAATAGAATCTGGATCCTCTGGAAGACCACTCAGTGCTGTTAACCAATCACTGAGCCATCTCTTCAGCCCCTCATTCAATTCTAAAAAGGTTTTAATTTCTTTCTTAATTTCGGTCTTGATCCATTTTTCATTCAGTGGTGAGTTTTCCAGTTTCCATGAGTTTGTAGGCTTTCGGTTGTTGATATCCAGCTTTTAATCCATGGTAGTCAGATATGATGCAAGGTTTTATTTTAATTTTCTTGTATTGGTTGAGGCTTTGTATCAATCTTGGAGAAAATTTCATTAGCTACTGAGAAGAAGCAATATTCTTTTATGTTTGTTTAAAATGAAGGAATATGTTTAAACAAATTAGGAGCAAGATAGCTTACTGATTGGGCTAAGCTGAGGAGGTACCAGAACTTCCAATACAGGAAGGATGACTCCTTCACAAATTTGCACCCACTTCCTATATTGAGGTTAATGGTGCTTATTGTCATCTAATGTCTGCTACTAATTATAAGTCGATTTTGCCCCATGTGATTAAGCTATATTTCCATATTTACTCCAATATCTTGTTAAAATATCTGCAGATGCAGATATATTAAGGCTTTAGGGAGCTTTTGTTTTCTGTGTTTATTTTTAAATGTTTTGTTACATTTGTTCTCTGACAATTTCATATATGAACATAATGCATTCTGAACCATCTTGTCTTCCCTTACCCTTCATTTACGTCTTTTCTCTTTTGTGACATCCATGGTTTCACCAGGCCCATCAATGTTGATTTTTAAGTCCTTAATCCTCAATGTCTCTCCTAAATCCAAATGATACTGCTTGAGGTCCTGGGATTAAGGGGAAAATCTTCATATCCATGTAAGCCTGCAATATAAATTTAGAATTATTCACATGATCAACAAAACCACAGTTCTGCCTTGCATTTTGTGGTTGAACCCTCATGACTCATAATAATGACCTTAATAAGGTAATGTAGCATTTAGGCAGCAGTCTTCCCTGATAACCCAGCCACCGAAGATAAAGTGCTAGGTTTTAATTCAACAGGACCATTTCCTCTCCTCTTCATAATTTCCATTTTCAAAAGTGAACCAATTTCCAGAGGAAATTATTTTTTGGGGAAAAAATCCTTATTACCTACTTGGTAATTCTTCAGGTAAAAGTATTTCCTGAAGATGGTTGTGATGGCACCTTTCCAATTGAAGGTATAAATCAGAAATTTGTTCTCCTCTGAAGGTTCTCCTCTCATCAGATAAATCTCTTGCTTTTGTGATTTGCAGTTGTTCTTCTGGGATGAGTTACAAGCAATGTAAATAGAGACGTGATACAACCATTTTGCATTGCTGTGTTGAAAACTATTGAGGAGAAAATATATTTATGTTAATAAGTTTAAGCTTCAGAACTCCTTTATTTTCCCCCTATTTTAAATTAAATTGCATTTGAGAATATTTATAAATTTAAAATGAAATCAAAAGAATACAGGTCCTGAGCCAGTCATGGTGGCACATGCCTTTAATCCCAACACTCAGGAAGCAGAGAGAGACAGATCTCTGTGAGTTCTAGGCCAGCCTGGTCTACAAAGCAAGTTCTAGGAAATCCAGTGCTGTTGCATAGAGAAACCCTGTCTCAAAAAACCAAAAAAAATGCAGGTCCTCAGAAAGATATGTAATCAAAATCAAGAAGAAATAATATTAATTTTAATATTTCAATTTTTATAAGAAACTGAATGTGTATTTATTCTGATTTCTTTCAACACGAAAAGTATTTCAACATTACAGAGATTTGTCATATGCCCTTGGTATTATTAAACATTTGACTAAAATCTGATTACATTGAAGATGAAATAGAAAGACAATGTTAATTGGAACAGGGAAAATCATTTTGGTATGTCCCTACCCTCCTCACCCCTGTAGTTACAGGCTGTATTCGTCACCTATTTCAGTTTTGTTTTTTTTTTTAAGCAAATTCCTTTTTTGTTACATATGGCATCTGTAAATTTCTTCATTTTTACTTTATGGAAAAAATGCTTTCATTTGAAAAAATCAAAGTTTCTATTTCATTACATTTTGTTTTAAATAAACCATAAATCTTACCAGTTCATACATAGATCCTGAGTGCTACAGAACTCTTTTCAAATGCTAAGGGTACATCCTATGCATGAGTCAAATACTTTGAAAACAGTGATAGTAAACATTAACTGAAGTCCATTATGTTACATGAAAAGTGTCAAAATCTTTGGGATACTATTTAGAAAAAAATCTATAAGTGTCTATTGCAGCAATTTGAAAAATATCATATTACAATCAGTAACATAGGTGTTATTAAAATGAGAAATAGTTGAAAGACTAGATCTTGGAACATAAATAATTTTGAAATATATCAACTCCATTACTATCAAGTCAACACTAAAATAAATTTAATAGTACTTAAAGTTAGAGTTTTCATACCTCTCCTGGGCATA
Organism: Lophiomys imhausi; assembly: GCA_907164525.1. NCBI lineage: Eukaryota > Metazoa > Chordata > Mammalia > Rodentia > Muridae > Lophiomys > Lophiomys imhausi. Next base: position 1,132,752 of record CAJQZJ010034502.1, on the reverse strand, counting down.
TACCCAAAAGATTCTCTATGAAACCACAAGGGCATTGGCTCAACTATGTAACAGCTTTATTCTTAATAGCAAGAAACTGGAAACAACCCAGATGTCCCTCAACCGAAGAATGGATAAAGAAACTGTGGTACATTTACACAATGGAATACTACTTAGCTATTAAAAACAAGGAAATCATGCAATTTGCAAGCAAATGGGTGAAACTAGAAAAGATTATCCTGTGTGAGGTAACTCAGACACAGAAAGATACACATGGTATATACTCGCTTTATAAGTGGATACTAGCCATATAGTACAGGATAATCATCCTAAAACACATAGACTCAAAGAAGACAGGAACCTAGAATTACTATGCTCTGAGAGACCCCACCAAACAGCAGATCAAAACAGATGCTGAACTGCACAGCCAAACATTAGGTAGAGTTCTGGGAGTCTTGTAGAAGAAAGAGAGGAAGAATAGAGGAATGCAGAGGGGACAAGAGCTGCCAGGCATGGTGGCACACACCTTTAATCCCAGCACTTCGGAGGCAGAGGCAGGAGGATCTGTGTGAGTTCAAGGCCAGCCTGATCTACAAAGCCAGTCCAGGACAGCGAAGGTTGTTACACAGAGAAACCCTGTATCAAAAAACCAAAAAAAAAAAAAAAAAAGAAAAGAAAAAAGGGAAAAAAAGCCTAACCAAACAAACAAACAAAGAAAAACAAACACAGGGGACAAGATCTCCACACAAAGACCAACAGAACCAATCAACCTAGGCCCCAGAAGGCTTACAGAATCTGAAGCACCAACCAAAAAGAATATATAGAATGGACCTAGGCTACCTACACATATGTAGCTGATAGGCAGCTTGATCTTCATACAGATCCCTTAGTAAGTGAAGCAGGGAAGGGGAGCTGTCTCTGACATGGACACTTTGCCCTTGCAGGGCAGCCTTGTCTGGCCTCAGTAAAAGAAGATGCTCTTAGCCCTGATGTGACTTGATGAACCAGGGTGGGTTGATGTGGGGGGGGCTCATCTGAGGAGTAGAAGAGGAGGGAGATGGGGAAGAGGTTGGGAAGGTGGGGAGGAAGGAGGAGATTGTGATCAGGATGTAACTTGAATAAATAAATAAGGAAAGAAATTTTACTTATTTTCTTATTATAGTTTTTTTAATTTTTTGATATTATACTATAACTATATCCTTTCCTTTTCCTCTTTCTGAATCTCTCCTATGTAACTACTTTGCTCTACCTTAAATTTGTGGACTCTTTTTATTTACTTGTTGAGATATATACACGTATATATATGTATGATATACATATCATACATAATTATACGTACATATACACACAAATATATATGGTTACATACACACACATATATATATATTTATATTCCTAAATATATAAATACAACCTGTTCAGTCTGTAAAAAGTTACTTGTATATATGTTTTCAGGGATGAACATTTTGTATTGCATAATCAGTTGGTGTGCTCTTCCTTTGGTAAGACTATTTCCCTGACTCTGAGCATTCTTTGTCTAGGATTGGGGGTTTATGAGCTTCCCCTTTCCACATTAGCGGGTCTATTTGTCTCTTTCTTGTTCAGGTCAAGGTTAGCCAGTTATATTGATAAGACTTCAGCAATATAGCTTCTCTGAAATTTCTAGGAAACACAATCTCAGAGCAAATTTCCTGTTCATCTGACTCTTATAATCATTCCATCCTGTCTTTCAAAATTATCTCTGAGCCTTTGGTGAAGGAGTTCTGTTGTAGATTTCTAAGTTAGGAGTAGGCCCAACAATTCTGCATTGTGATCAGTTGTGGTTTTCTCCTAGGGCCTCCATCTATTACAAAGAGTAGTATTTTTTGAAGAGGGTAAGGACTACACCAATCTGTGGGTATTAAGATAATTGTTTATACGTAGTTAGGTATTATATTAGTTTAGTAAAATGGAAGTTGTAGGTTCTTGTCCAAGATCTATGATTTACATGTCCTGGGCTCTGTTCTCAGTACCACATATGATTCCCCTTTTGTTGAATGGGCCTTAAATCCAATTAGAAAGTGTTTGGTTATCACCAAGCTATGTGTGTCACTATTGCACTTGTGTAATAACTTGAGGTTATCATGTCATTCTAGCTGTTGCTATTTTTGGTCAATAGTCATCATAGCTGAGAAATATTGTTGGTTGCTTCCCTCCTTTGAAAGCTTGCATGGCACCTTCTGGTAACCATGAAAGCTAGTCCTCATGAAAGAGGCTTTCAGGTCAAATTCAGCTCAGGTCCTCTAGGTCCTGTGTCCAAAATTCATGGTGTCTTAAGCAATAAGGACTTATACTCCATTATTTGGAAGCAAGAATGGGCAACAGCAATAGCCTATACTGTTTTGAGAGTATATAGGATGACTGTAACCAACAGCTCAAAAAACGGTTTTTCTTACTGTATGTTGGGGATTTTTTTAGATAGTATATGGATGTTGGGGGAATCATTGTCAGCTAAGATTGAAAATTTTATTTATACTAAGTATGTATTTGTATACACAGACTCACATGCATTAACTTATTTTTGTTTATGTTTATAAAGCTGCATAAGTCTATGTGCACCACATGTCTGCAAGTGCTGCAAGAGTGCCAGAGACCCTCAGATGCCTGGGAACTGAGGTGTTAGGTGGTTGGAGTTACTTGAGCTGAGTGCAGGGAATTAAACCTGGACCCCCTACAAGAACAATAAGTGTTCTTAGTTGTTGAATTATGCCTCTTGACCTTGAATTTTAATTATTTGAAAACACCTTCTATTCTAGAAAAAATAGAGCTATGATTGCCTTATTACAATGTCTAGTAGACTCAACAACTCAAAGCAACCAAGAATAAGTGGAAACATGAGAGTACTAATAACTAGAGGAACAGATTTTACAGGTTTTGTATGTATGCTTATTCCACTACCCATAAAAAGGGAGCTAAAAGTGCAGTGACACACTCTGTCCTCTCCCATAGGAAGAAGGAATATCTAATACGGTAGTCTAGATAGCAGCAAACATAGAAGGAGAGAAAGACAGGGAGAGATCAGTGGAAAACAGTAGACTAGACGGGGAGAAAGCAGAGGGACAGATGATGTTGCAAAGTACAGGAAAGATGGCAAGCACGAAGCACTTAGTGACATGAAGAGAGAGGCAGCAGTGATATAGAAAAGAATCAAGGCCTCATCTAGCGAGTGATCTGGGAACTTAGTGCCAAATGGGGATCTAAGCCCCCACTAACATCTGAGATAACTGTGGACTTATAGAGTCATTAGAACAAAAGAAAATAAAGTGAATTTGAATGTACTCATTCTATGCGCCTACAGTGCCCCCAATCTTAGTGGTTTCTGAAGGCTTAATAACAGTAAAATGATTGACATGTATAAACCCCCAAATCAATCACATTCATAAAAAAGTTTTATGAAGGCAGTGATGCTTAGGGAGTATTTTAGCACAATTTCTACTGTAAACAATCATTTTGTTCTTTAACTCTTGCAGGATAAAGCTTTAGATCTTTAAGGGGAAATTTTGCAAATTTGAGTCACTTAATGCTCACATCATGTAAGACAACTGAATGATTATTCTACATAGAAAATCCACAAACTGTCAAATGTCCTTTGAAGTGGTGTTAATGGGTGAATATGGATGGTTCTTGGGGAGATTCTTGACTGACACATTAGAGACAGTATACTACAGTCTTTAAGCATAAAAGTTCTGGAGCCAGACAGTCTAGCTTCAAGTCCTGGCCCTGTCACTTGCTAATCTCTCCTTGGTGACATCATACTAAATAGCAGCTTAGGTGAAAAAAAATCCTGAAAAATTTTGGCTTATATTTTTTATTTTTTGGTTAACATAAAAATAATGTATTTCATTATGATTTTTGTATAGATATTTATACTTTGCTCATACTTCCTGTAGGTAAATTCTTACTGGCTTTGTATCTCAATTTTGTTTTTAACTGAAAATAATTTTTTTCATAAAATACCCTCTGATAACAGTTTCACCTGCCTCATCTACTCCCAGATACTCCCCATCTTGCCACTTCCACACTCATCCTACTCCATGCCTTTTCTCTCTCTTTCTTTCCCTCTCTCTCTCTCTCTCTCTCTTTCTCTCTCTCTCTCTCTGGTAAACAAGCATGAAAACAAGGCAGTTTTTTTAAAGAAAGAAAAAGCATGAGAAACACACAGACAGACATACACATGCACAAAAACAAATTCCCTTAAAAATACAAAATCAGAAAACATGACATGCAAGCAAACTACCAGTAAAAATGCCCAAACAAATCAATATGGACCAAACAATCTACAAAACTACAATTGAGTTTCTTTTGTGTTGGCCATCTACTTCTGGGCCTGGGGCTTGCCCTCAAGTGTGATTTACATATCCAGTGAGACTCGGCTGGAGAAAAATAATTTCTCATCTACAAGTGGTTGTCAATTGGAGATAGTTACTTGGTTAGGGATGGGGCTTGGGTCCTTTCAGTGCTGGGACCCCAGCAGGCTTGGACTTGTGTAGGCTTTGTGCATATTGCCACAGTCTTTGTGAGGTCACGTGCACATCAATTCTTCTGTATCTGGAAGACATTCTTTCATTGGTGTTATCCAAACCCGCTGACTCTTAAAATCTTTCTCCCTCATCTTCCACATAGTTCCCTGAGCCCTCAGGGGAGGGTTTTAATGCAAACATTCCATTTAAGACTAAGTGTTCCAAGGTCTCTGCCTTTCTGCACATTATGGTGTCTCAGTTTCTCCGTCTGGAAAATGTAGTTAACAAATGTTGCCTACTTCACGAAGTGGTTGTAAATGACAGATAAAAGATTAGCATAGTGACTAGGATATAGTAAATACTAAATGTGAGCAATGTTAACACTATAACACCATGTGGTCTTGGAGATTTATCTGTCAGTCTTTAGTTCTCCTTCTAATGTCTACTTCGCACTGCCTTGACACCTTTGTCCTTACATTTCACACCTTTGTTCTTACTTTTTATGATTCCCTGATCTGCAACAGCCCAGTCTACTATTTCCAGTCCAGTAGTTCCTTTCAGAATCTTTTACCTTTCTCTCAAAAGTAATATTAATTATGGGTTAGGGTTATCAGCCTCATCTTTCAGTCAAGGAAGCCAAAGTTCACTCCGTTAAGACAAATATTGCCCTGTAGGAAAGTTTTCGAGATCTGCTTCTGACTCAGTATCCAGTAATAAGCCTTGGAGTTAAACAGTAAGGAATAATTTCATTCTGGTCTCCAGGTAGTACTTCTTCCCTCCCATCTGCCATAATTGCAAGCCACAGAAATCAATGTGACAATATCTAAAGATTCAAATGATTCTGTATTTCCCATGCACTATGTATTTTTGGTAGGAGTTAGGAGAGACTTCTCACATTCATCACAGCCAAATTCATGGTTTCACATTTAATAACCTAAAGGAAAAATATACGAATGATTTGATATAGATTACTTGAAGAAGAGAGTTAATGTAAAGGGAATCCAAAATAAAACAAAAATAGTAGGAGGAAGGAGAATGGGATGAACACAGGATGCTTCAAACACTTTTACAGATTGTTTTCCTGTGTCTATTGAGAAAAAAAAATGACAGAAGATATTCATGAGCATGTACCATAATAATATTTCACAAGAGGGCACTGGTACACAGGGTGGTGAGAGGAGTGACCCAATGTAGCTCAAAGCAGTAGAAAGAAGTGGATCACCAAACTGTTTAGAACTAGTTATGGAATTACTCTCTTTGTGTGTTTCACACCTTCTGTTTTCCTGAGTTCCTGTGGGGCACACAGAGAAGGTCCAAATAGAAAATGAAGCCAAAAATAATATAACTACAGCCATACCAAAGAAAGCAGATCAGAATGTTGAAGCACAAAATTGAAACACCAGCACTCTGGAAGCTGAGGCAGGAGGATCATGAGTTTGAAGACAGGGTGGTCTGTGTAGGCTATATTCAAAAAAGTAAAAAGAAATCAAGGGGACAGAAAGCCAGGGACATAAACTATTTTGTGTGATTTTTGATATTTTGTAACAGTCTTCCAAACTTTTCCTTATCTTTCTGTTCTTATATTAGAAAACAGTTTTGCTGTCACCAAGCAAAAACCAGACCATTCTCATTACTAGATCTATTTCAGATTCTTTTGGAAGATTTTAAAAACATCTCAATTCAATTGACCTGTAAAAAAAAATAGTAGTTTCCTTAACTTTGTTCCTTCTTCAGACTAGAAGGCTCCTGGTGAAACCATCAGTTGGGTCCAAATGAGAGCTAAGCTGAATGACAACTTTGGTGGAAGCCAATACTACACTTGAATGGGGAAACTCAAAAATGCAACTCTGTGAAACTGCAAATGATCCTCACAGAATGGAGGGAAGGTGGGGGCATCTAAACAAACAAATGTCATTACACAAGTAGTTTTCTGATGAATTAATTTAGAAGAATGTTTTGTTTTGTTTTGTTTTATGGGAAGAAAGGATAGGCCACTATGGAATATTTATATAACTGAAGCATAAATAACATTCTATAATGTAGAGTACATTATTTACTTTGTTTGTGTAAGAACCTTTATGACTATTTTTGTGATGCCAGGTATAGGATACAGGGTAAGGTCTTCATCATATAGTCAAACATAATATATCTTTTATTTATTGTAAATTTAATTAATTCATTTATCTATTTTGAGCTTTTGAAATACCGTCTCTCTCTGTTTCTCTCTATACACATACACTCTCAGATACACATACAGATACACAGACATACAGACACACACACACATATTTGGGACTTCCTCCTGATCTGTGAACTATTAAAATATCTGTAATTTTTGGTTTCTGTGTATGCATTACATGCGTGTGTACATGTTTATCTGTATGCAGGAACATGTGCTTATGATTGTACCTATAGAGTCCAGAGGTCAATTTCAGCGTGATTTTCTCAATTTTTAGATTTATTTATTTTTATTTTATGTGTGTGGGTACTTTGCCTGTCTGTACATATGTGTATCATTTGTATACCTGGTGCCAGCAAAAGTGGTTAGAAGAATGCATCAGACCCCCTGGAACTGAAGCTATAGACTGCTGTGGACTGCTATGTGTGCTAGGAATAGAACCCAGATCCTCTGCAAAGAGTGACAAATGTTCTAAACTGTCAATCCATCTCTTCAGCCCCCTGTTTTGCTGGGTGTTTTTAACCACTGTGTTTTCTATGTGTTTTTCATACTACGTAATTACTATTGCTCTATCATCAAGTCTACTGTTTCTTATGTCTTTAATTTAAGTTCTATGCTAAGTATTTTTTCAAACTGCTGCAATAGAAAAGGTAAAAATGTTTCATTATTGATGTTTGGTAGGACAAATCAATGCTTTTCATGTGTTGTCTATTAACACGTGAGAAGTTTTTACTACCTGCCAGAAATTATGTCTTGGGTCCTTACTTTGTCTTCTATGACACCACTTTTTCAAGGAGGTTGGAATACCTTGTTACAATCTTGTAAGGACAGACTTCTCACTTCCCATTTTGCCTCTGCTAGTATGGCCAGTAGTAGTGCCACAGTCATGATTGTTCTAGTAGAACCAATATGTGATAAAACTTTTCCACTTTGCTTGGCTTTTCCTTTCCCATTCTTTTGGATGAACTAAGTTTTCATTATGACTCTTTCTGTCTGTACCCATTGGTATTGCTTCTTCCATTCCAAATGGAGAATATGTGTGAGGAAACAGGCAAACAAAAGCCACACACAAGTAATTAGCCATCATGTTACTTAGATTCGTGAATTCAGTAAATATGCCTTCAGTGTGCCTCTCGGAGTTTGTTTGACATATAAGTACAGAACTTTTTATTATTCTTAGCAGTATGGATAGATTTTTTAAAATGCACAGTGTGTTGTCTTATAGCAGAACTCTAAGTACTAACATTTAAAAATAAAGGAGTTAATCTGGGCATCAATGCAAATAGGGCATATAACTGTAATTGGGAACTGGAAGAGCCAATTCCTGGTCAGTTTTGGCTACATAGGGAGTTAGAACTATATGAAATGCTTTCTACTAAAGATGAAGACAAAAATAAAATGAAAAGATTAAGTTCAATAGTAAATTTTCTTAAAATATCATTAATTAGCCCGATAAGGACCAAAGTATCACTCCTCACTTGTAAGTTTAACTTCCCCTGGCTGTTTGCAAGGTTAAAAAAAATGTAGGAAATACATCAGGAAAAAGCAATGTTCCAGAGTTGGGGAGATGGCTCAGTGAGTAAAACACTTGTCACATAAACATGAGGATTTAGGATCAAATTCCTAGAACACACATAAGGCCAGGCTCAGTGGTCCATGTGTATAATCTCAGTGTTCCTATAGTAAGATGGGAAGTAAGACAACAGAATCTTCACAAGTTCACAGACCAACTATTGGCAAACAAGAAAGACTCCCTGACTCCAGCACACAAGAAAATAAGGACCAACATTCAAGATCATCCTCTGGCCACCACACCTGCTTTGTTACACATATGTGCTCACACTCACACACATGAGCACACAACACACCATGTATACATGCACATACATCATACAAACATCTATGTGCCTGATATTCTAAAAATACTTCCCTAATTACAGAAAAGTTATGTTTAAGGTAGTTACATATACATTGCATTAAACCTCAAAAAATCTAGAAGTCTAAATATGTATCAGTAGATTTATCATATATATTATGGCACATTCCTGCATGGCATTCTTGCCAGTGTGTGCAAAGACAGATAACTTAGTGGTAAAATACTGAAACACTCCAGAAACTGAAGATTGACTGGATACTTACAAAGAAGGGACTTTCAGAACATACATTACCAATATAATTGATTCATGTTCTGACTTGTTGGGGTCCAGGCATAACAAATAATAAATAATTTTACATATCATGACTTTGTCCATACATACTATATGCTATGTAGGTTGAACAAATACATTTATTAATGATCACTCTTAAACTTCACTGAAATAATAAAGAAGAAAAAATAGGTCATGAAACCCTAAAAGACAAAAAAGAATATGAAAGGAGATTGCAGTAGGACAGAAATTTCAACAAAAGTTGTTTAAGTTGGAATGAAGATGGACAGGTGGTAACTCGCTTAGCAGAATGGATAATATTAAAACTTGGGAAAAGCCAACAAAAGCAAGAGATTCATACTGGAGAACATCAAGAAGTCTTAGGATTTTGATCCATCAAGAATTTTTACAGGCAGGCATATGGGTAAAACTAAAATCAGAAAGATTTTACAGTACATTGCCTCTTGTCCTAAGTTCATTCATACACTCCATGAATAATTTCCATTTGCTGGTATATGCATTAATAAAGACTGGTGTTGTCATTTTCCTGAAAATATTTATATAGATAATAGCTAAGGTGATGTGTTTGTTTGAATAAGAATGTGCCCCCCCCTCCAAAGTGCCCTGAAAAACTTACATATGCAAATGCTTAGTCACCAGGGAATGGTACTATTTGAAAGGATTAGGAGGTGTGGCTTTGTGGAGGAAATGTGTGACTTTAAGGTTTCAAAAGCCCATGCCAAGCCCAGTGTCTCACTCTTGGTCTTAGGATCAGGGTGTAGCTCTCAACTACTGCTCCAGGGCCATGCTTAACACCAAGCTCCGTGCATGACTATAATGAACCTCTGAAACTGCAAGCAAGCCCTCAATTAAATGCTTTCCTTTATAAGAGTTCCTATGGTCATAGCGTCTCTTCACAGCAATAAACACCTACTGAGACAGGTGACTTTCCACTCTAAATATGAGAGTATAAAATCCATGGTCAAGTGGCACGATCTGTATACTATTCTTTCCATAAACCCCAGAACCCTGACAGACAGGAATGTAACTCCTGACAGGAAATTGGACAACTTTTTCCCTGTAGAACATAAATTGTTAAACAGAAAAGGGCTAAATAATTGGTGACAATGACTGACTTCCACAAGTTGTCCTCTGACCTCCACACTTGTACACACACACAAACAAACAAACAAATTTTAAAAGTAAATATGAGAAGATGACTTTTGAGAATCAAGTTTTCAACATCTGGATGGTAACATTCACAGAGAGAGTAGAAAAAGGAAATTATCCAAGAAATAATCCAAGGAAAACTTTCAGACCTGAAGGGCATGAATTTCCTTCCTGGAAGAATCTGCCAAGTGTCAAGTGTAATTAATAGTAAAAATAGATCACACTGGAACACACAGTAGTGAAATTTTAGAACACCACAGGCTACAAGTGAAAACATTGACTTGGGGCAGCACTGAACCAGTGCTTTCAGAATTTAAGGACAAATTATCTCCAATGTAGTAGTTCCAACCAAGGCAAGCTTAAGGATTTCAAAGTATTTTCAGGTATGAAAAGGTTTACTTAGCATTGTTTTACCCCAAGTAGCCATATACACACAGTACGTTCCAGAGGTTGTGGACTCAAGATAAAGGGGAAAAAAGTGTGAGGAATATTGAGTGTGGTATGAGTTTATTAAAATAACCAATTATGAGAATGTTTTTTGTTTAATCCCAGTGTGACAGCTGCTTAAGATACAGGTGTAAAGTATTAACTGCCTCCTGAGCTAGCAGGGGTGTGGCTTAGCCAGCTGCAACAAATTTAACCCTGAGGACATGGGTGGAAAAGGCTCAGGCATACCACTCCTGGGCATATATACAAAAGACTCCCCACCAAGCCACAAAGACATCTCCTCAACTAGGTTCATAGCAGCTTTATTTGTAACGGCAAGAAACTGGAAACAATCCAGATGTCCTTCAACTGAAGAATGGATGAAAAAACTGTGGTACATTTACCCAATGGAATACTATTCAGCTATCAGAAACAAAGAAATCATGCAATTTCCAACCTAATGGATGAAACTAGAAAAGCTCATCCTGAGTGAGCTAACTCAGACTCAGAAAGATATACATGGCATATATTCAGTTATAACTGGATTTTAGCCATATAGTACAGGATAACTATCCTACAATCAATAGACCTAAAAGAGCAGGAACATGGACTCGGCTGCCTGTCAGTGGGATACCCCACCCTAGTGGAACTGCCACGTATGCCTCCTGTGCAAGAGGAAGATCTTAGACCTCATGTGACTAATGAACAGGGGGGGGGGGGCTGATACATGGAGACACCCCACAGAGGAAGAATGCAATGGGTGGGATAAGGGGTAGAGGATGGGTGAGAGAGGCTGGGAGAGGGTAGAGGCAGGGGGTGGTAATGGAGATGTACCAAAGTTATAAATAAACATTAAAAAAAGAAAAAAAGCCTCCTGCTGATTAGGGTCACTACAATAGAGTTTTCAGGGATTTCTCCAAGAAGCTATGGAATCTATACTAGGCTTCATCTCAACAGAGGGTAAAACAGAAAAAAGACTATTTTCCAGAAAACACTCAGTAGGAGTGATTGAATAGGATTATTATGATTAGGGTAAGGTACCCAGAAAATTTTCAAGAAAAACTTTCTCCACATAACAAGAAGACACCTAAAGAAGTTGTAAATGGATGAACACATTCTAGAATTGTACTTTAAACACCCTCATAGAAAATGTTCTAAATTAATAGGAATGTTGTTAGCGGGCAGACAGCAGATTGGCAACCAGCCTGCCAAAACTGTAAGTCAGAGGCAAGGGTAGGCTTTCAGAAAAGCAGAAAACTAGGTAGCCTTGATTCTGCTATTTTTCTTCCCTTCCCATCCTCAGACATCCATTGCCAGTGAGGTACCCTTGCCAGGGCAGCACGTACCATCAGTTTAGGCAGACCTGCCCTCCACTTACCAATACCAAAGTCTGCAGATCCATACCTTAACTGATACCAACTCTTACTCTTCCCAGTGCTTTGCTGCTAAATATTAGATGTCTGGTAAACAGATGTGTTCTGAGAATCTGCTAAAAAGAGTATTTTTCAAAGCCAGTCTTCAAGTCTTGCAACCCAGTCATCTATTTTACTTGTAAGCAAAACTACCTATAAACTGCAACTGTATCAATGTCTTTTCCTATAGCCTAGCTATTCACATAGTCATATTGTGTCATAAATTCTGATACCCAAATAAATTAAATAGAAAAAAATCCCATTTTAAACTTTGTTGTGGTTACTATGGCTTGTAGTTTGAGAATATAAAAGTGGTTTCAAAAGCATCTGGAAAGTTAATGGTTAATAAATCATGATTTAAATCATGTGCTCAACTTAAAATGTAACATGTTCAGAATCAAAGCCCTGAGAAGGGTTCAAGTCCATCATAACAAGATGTCATATTATCATCTGATATCATAAAATGTCTGGAAAAGAATATAGTATTATTACAGTGGTACAGAAAAAAGAATAATGTGCATCCAAGTCATTTATATTGGTAATCCAAGTCACATTAAAACATGTGGGCCAATGGAACTGGCAATAGAATCTTGACCAGAATAACCCCTGAGTCATATCAGGTCATTTTGAGCAAACACGCTGGACAATTCCATAACTTTGAAATCTAAGAAAAGTGATAGGGGACTGAGAGTTTTCAGTAAACACTGCAAGAACATAGCTCATGTTTAAAGATATCAAGTTCACATTGTGAACTTTAGCACAAATCTCACAGTAACTCAGGGGTGGGTTGTATGATAATTCTGGGAGTAGGGTTTACCAAAGTAGTCTGGGGACTACACCTAAATCATGCGTAAGGCAACATATAAAATCTAAAGTGGGGCATATAACAGAATATAAAAATAAATGCATTCCAATAATAAGGTAAGGATATTATTTTGGTACTCAGTAATGCACAATAAAGCCAGGAACTCATTTTGGTATGCTGAGTACAGTGGCAAGAGCCAAATATTCAGTAGCACATTCTCTGAGGGGCAGGAGGCAATGATGCCATAACATTCCACAAATGTCCTTTCATGCGGTAAAAATATTTCTGACAGTCTCTCATCCCAAACCTTCCTGTTCATAACAGGATCAGCTGGTGTGTCACTCATAATGACAGGAAAGGAGAGAGGGGAAGATGGCTACAGTAAAGAACATGCTAGACATTAAATCTCTGCATGATGATGAAGGAGTTAAAGATATGCCATCTCAAAATATGCCACACTGGTGTTTGATCACTTCAAGATAAAATTTCTGAAGGAACTGTGAATGAATGAAGGGCCATTTGATCTGTCTTTCACCACATGTAGCAAGCTATACAAGTTCTTTTTGGTGAGCTGTTTCACAAGCCAGGTCTAGAAAACAATGGCCTTGATCACCATATGATACCAGTGATTAGGACTACAATGGAACCAAATAAACAAATTCTGAAGAAAATATTATCTTCTACTAATATCATAACCCACCCACTCTTCATATCTCTCTCTCTTTTTCTCTGTCTTTTTTTTCTTTTTAGGTTTTTCGAGACAGGGTTTCTCTGTGTTTCCTTGACTGTCCTAGACTCACTTTGTAGACCAGGCTGGCCTTGAACTCACACAGATTCACCTGCCTCTGACTCCTGAGTGCTGGGATTAAAGGCCTGTTCCACCATGCCCGGCTTATCTCTTAGTAACATTGCTGGAATTGACTACCCTGGGTCACATACCAATTTCTCTCCTTGTTTGTTCACACATCTACTATATTTTTGCTGTTTCTTTGATTGGATTTCACCATTTTGTGAATAGCTCATGCACATGTAAACATTAATAAAACCTGGGGTTGGAGAGTTGGCTCAGCAGTTAAGAGTACCCGCTGTTCTTGCAGAAGACCTGATTTGGTTCCCAGCACCTACAACATGATTCACAATTGTCTGTAATTCTAGTTCTTGGGGGTCTGTTGCTCTTTTCTGTCCTCTATGCACACCAGCAACACATTTTGTGAACATACATACATGCTGGCAAACATTCATACACATAAAATAAAAATCAATCCATCTTTTTATTTAATTAAAAATTTATGGTTTTGTTGTTAGTCAGCTCTTATACTTGTTGGGGTTGCAGATCCAGCCAAAGAGCCTACATAAGTACTCAGGAGGGAAAATGAGGCCCTCTCTTAACCTTAGTAAGCAAGAAGGAAGCTCATTGTCACACATGCTGCTGGCATATTCCTAGCTCAGATATATAAGGCAAGAAATATTTTATTGGCTTCATGGAGTGAGTAGTCTCAATATTCTGATGACTACAACATAAAATTGTGGTATGAGATAAAACTGAGTTTAAAGTATTCAAAATTGGTAGAGGACCTGTGATGTGACATAACAGGCACCATCCTGACAACCTGAGTTTGGTCTGTGGAACCTACTTAAAGGTAGAATAGTAGAATTCACTTCACACATTTGTTCTGTAACATCCACAGGTACTGTGGCAAAGTATGCCCACACACATCATGCATATGCGTCCAGTAATAACAAACACAAACATTTTACATTGGTAGATCTCAAAGAGATCTGGGTGACAGGAACACTTCCTCCATTGATTTGGACAAAAGACTTAGTCCTTTCATAGTGCTATAACAAAATATTGTAGACTAGGTAGGTTACATCCTATAATCATCATGTATTGATTGCTAACAATTCAGGAAGTTAAAAAGACTAAAACCAAGGTTTCAAAGCAGTTGGTGATGGCTAAAGACACATTTACTTTTTCATAGATTGATTTCTTTTCCCTCTACCATCACGTGGAGTGAGTAACCAACTTCTGATATCTCTTTTATAGGATAGTCACCTCGTCCATGAGGGATCCACTCTCATCACGAAACCACTCACCAAAACTCACTAACTCCTAATTCTACTTCTTTGGAAGAGATGACTTCAACAAATAAATTTGAAGGATCATAAATATCCAGACAGTAGCAAGATCTATAGCGGTCAAACTTCAAGTTAGATCTCACACACGATGTCAGTTTATTAAGTAAGTCAAAATAACTTAAGCATAAACAGAGCCATCTAGAGCATCCCTAGCATTCTCTCTCAACCTCCAGTCATTGCCACGATGTCTCCAAAGAATTCCAGGATTCTTCACCACACCATGGGAAGATGACATATCTAAGTCTCAAACTCTTCTGATAAAGTTCAGGTTGGATAAGGGTATGCCAATCTGTATTTACCCCCATCCTGACTTACTTACTTTTCTCTTATAAGCACATGCTACTGTTATTGAAAATTCATGAGAGGTTCAAGTAAATCAGAGGAACTTTTGCTGTAAGTGAAATCTTTTAAAGTACCCATTATAATACATCTAAGTGACACTTATTTCAAAGAAGTATCCACTATATATATACGTATATAACTAGTATAGTCAGTTTTAAGTATGAGACATTTCTTAGTATTGACTTTCATATCCATGGCAGAACTGAATACCAGACTCAATACACTCAAATAACAAAATACATTTGCATTCTTTTCCGTTTTCATTTTTTGGTATTTTTGTTTTGTTTTTTGTTGTTGTTGTTGTTGTTGTTGTTTTTTATACAGAGCCTCTCTACAAAGCCCTGGTTGTCCTGGAACTCACTATGTAGACCAGGCAGACCTTGAAATCACAGAGACCCACCTGTCTCAGCCTCCTGAGTGCTAGGATTAAAGACATGTGCCACCACACTTATTCTTGGATTTTTCTGATTAATGTATAAATTGGCATTGTATGGCATGTTCACAAAAACTCATGATATAAGCACAGAAATATTGTCTTTTCAAATATAAAATTGTCATTATTAGGAACTTAGTTAGTTGACTGTAGAAATAGTATTATCAAGTATGTTTTGTATATTTGGATATCCCAAGCTGTGAATTATTTTAAAATGTGTCATAACTATGAACTTTTCAGTATTTATTTCCACTTAACTCCAGAGTCTTGTATTTAAGTACTACTGTTTGAAGACAGTAAAATACTGCATAAACATACCTTGGGCCATCTTCAAAAAGAACAAAATAACCTCACAATTTCACTTCAGACTGTTCATATGAGGTGAGAATAAATCATATCCAAAGAATATGTTTTCTTCTTCGCCATGCCCAAGTTTTAACAATGTCCTGAGACACAAAATCAATGTGCAGTTACTTTCTGCTTTTATTCCTTTTGACTGATTCCCAACTTGGCCAATGGACAGTCATTTTGTAGCCAGAAAAATTACTTCTCTCTGGATTTTTTTTTTGCTTTTGCATTTTGTTTGTTTGTTTGTTTGTTGTTCTGTTGTATTGGTCAAGGAGTCACTACGTAGTCTAGGCTGGTCTGCAATTCACAGCAATACTCCTGTATCAACCCTCCCATGCAATATTGTCTGTAAGCAATTTTTAAAATAGTTGTAGCCATTGTAATCAGAGTTTTTGTCTTTCATTCTTTTTAAGCCCCCCTGATTTTGTGCATTAGGCCTGTTTGATTTTTAAGTGAAGTGACAAGTTGAAGAAAGGAAGAAAACCCTTACTCCACAATTGTCTGAGAATTTGTGTCATCTTTGTTTTCTCCATCCCTCCAGCTCAGCTCACTGCTTCTGGGGGGCTTCCACCAGTTGTTTGGATCAGGTATATAGCTCAACTGATACCCAGAAAATCTTTTACTTTGAGTTCTGTCAAGATAAGATTGACAGCTCATTGTAACCAGAGCATCTAAACATAAACAAAAGGGTAATAAAGCACATACAGAAATAAATAATGATAGCATCTTAAAGTAAACTTGTTCTAACTTAAAGCCACTTCATTT
Organism: Lophiomys imhausi; assembly: GCA_907164525.1. Classification (NCBI taxonomy): domain Eukaryota; kingdom Metazoa; phylum Chordata; class Mammalia; order Rodentia; family Muridae; genus Lophiomys; species Lophiomys imhausi. The sequence continues at coordinate 1,116,108 of CAJQZJ010034502.1, read as the reverse complement.
TAACTAATGCAGTTTCAAAACAATGAAAGTTCCTTTCCTTCCTTTCATGATTTCTAGGAAAACAAAAGCATCTTTAAACTCAGACTCCCAACTCAGCTAAAATGATGCCTTTTAAAGATAGCCAGGATCCTTTCTGGTTATGAGTCAGTCTTTTGTTTTACCTCCTCCTGTTACCCCTATTGTCTTAGGTCTCCATTTGGCAGAATTCTTAACTTAGGTCCAAACTTGCTCGGCCCTTTCTCAGTAGTTGGTGTGCTTCAAAAGGAAGGCTAATTCTTCACCTAAAAGATACCTACTAATTATTGACCATTCTGTTACCCATTTCATGGGTCTCAAAGGTCTTCAACCCTATTGTTGTGACTCATTTCTTTCATGGTTGTTCAGTTCATTAGGACAGATTTAGCAACTCAATAAAATTCTTTTCTTCATGTTTTAGGCATGTTTGTTCTATTGGCTCATTTGCCTGTTCCCTTTGAGAGCCCTGAGATCTTTTTGGGACTACTTTCTTAATTCTGTTTGCCTTCAGCTCATTCTTAGACTAGAGATCACTGACAGGCCATTAATAAGTCCACTGGGCAGTCAGGACATTTCAGGTTACCACATATGCTGGCTTCTCCGTAACCACAGGAGCCAGTCTCCTAGAAGCCATCACCATCATTAAAACATGTTTTTGCTTTGTGTGTGTGTGTGTGTGTGTGTGGGTGTGTGTGTTTTTACATATCATTGCACCTAAGTGGAGGTCAGAGGACAACTTGAACACTCAGCTCTCTCCTCGCACCACATGGGTCCTGGGAATCAAACTCAGGTTGTCAGTTAACAACATGCACATTTACCTGCTAAGCTAAAACATCATCATTTTTTTTCATACCCAAAATTATTCACTCCACTGCTAAATAAATTTAAACATGACAATCTCATCTTAATAAGTATTTGTCTATTCTACATAATGAGTTAATACAAAAACTGGATTACTAAAAGAAGCTGATGGTGAAATCTGCCAGAGAATGCATTAGTATTAGTTAGGCATCGTGCAAACTACTTTTCATCTCTTAAACCCATTCTTTCCTTTAATAGACTCTGAGGAACTTAATCTAGTATGAATTGGAGAAATGCACAGTACCCCTTACAACCTTGTCACAAGTATGAATAACATTATATAAGAAATGTGAAGACTTAGTCTTCAATGAAGCTGAATAGTTAGTTAATAAATTCAGCTTCTCTTCATAATTCCTGCTCTACAATCAATGTCTGTCAGAGAAATGGGGCCAAATGGCTGAAGACTGATGCTGGAATGTATGGAGAGAAAATGGTAACTGTCCAGGCAGCCACTGTTATGTCATTTCTTAGTGTTGGAAGCTGAAGGCCCTGCACTTCCTATATAATCAGATATATTTATCCCTCTCAGGTCTCTGAGGTGCTTGAAGAACAGATAGCTAGAGTCTCATAGTTAAATTTTGAGTTGTTTAGGAATCAAGAGGGTGTTCTGCATCTAAGAAGATATTTTTAAAATTATGAGGCAAGTTAGTATGAAAGCTGAGTTAGATATAGAACTTTAAACTCATGGAGATGGTTAGATAGTAGAATGTTAAAGTCAGGTGCCAAATACATATGGACTGGACATTGGGAATGTATGCTAAGCCATATAACTCTCATAATTGTGGCCTATTTATTTCTGTTGTTTTGTATTGTATTTATAGTTATAAGAAAAATAACCAAGTTGGGGGGAAAAACAAATACCTTAAACTAAAAAAAAAGGGAAGAGAATGGGTAGTTGAGGTGGAGGAAGGTTAAAGGGTGGGACTGGAGGGGGGAGTAGGGAGGGGATTGTGATTGAGATGTAACTTGAAGAAATTAAAAAATAAATTATTTTAAAAAATTCAGCTTCTGTCACAATATTATTACATTTAACACTTTTCTCAAGCAAGAATAAAGAAACATGCCATCACAGAATAGTTTGTATAAATTTATAAAGCACACATACATAAATAATTGTGTATATTAACTAATGTCTTTATTACTTTTCTATTTTTATGACAAAATACCATGAATAAGACAACTTATAGAAGAGTTTACTGGAGGTTTGCTTACAGTTAGAGACCACGACTGTCATGGCAGAGAACATGGCAACAGGCAAGAAGACTTGGTGCTGGAACACTATCTAATAGCTTACATAGGAGCCAAAAGACAGAGAGAGCTACCGAGGAATGGTCTGGGCTTTTGAACCTTCAAAGCCCACATCCTAGTGTCACACTTCCTCCAAAAAAACCCACACATCCTAATCTTTCCCAAACTGTTTCACCTACCAGGGGCCAAACATTCAACTATATGAGTCTATGGGAGCCATTCTCATTCAAACCATCACAATAGTGGCACAATATGAGAAGAACAGTCATGGTATTTTTTTCAAGTCTTTAGGTTTTATTTTTCACACATAACAACAAAATACATTTGTAGTTTGTGAGAGTTTTCAAAGTCTATTATATCTGTGGAAGACTTGGATCTGATCAGAACATAGCCAAGAAAATTATCCCTCCAAAGCTCATGGGAAATCGGCACAAGTTTTCCTCATATAGGCTCCACTGATCCCTCTGATAGCACAATAGATGGACAGTGTCAGTCATGGTTTCTTAAGATCAAACCAGCCTTTCAGTGACTCATTTGACTATTTGAGTGTTTTTCTAATCTCTTAGAAATTATAACTGACTATGTACTCTAAATACATGTTTGCTGGTCTGCTCCCTACACTGTCCATACTCAAACCAAATTACTCATTGAAAATTGTAGTTTTATCCTAATATACACTGCTATTACCCTATAGCAAATTTCCTTCACTTTTACAATAAACTACAAAACATTTTACACAATTTCTTAGTTCCTATATAATCTGGTCTTTATCTACTATGACCATTTCAGTTTAAGGTAATGACTGAAACAACTTCTCAGTCTTTAGTCATACTGATTTTCCAGTTATTTGAACTTACCTTATATCTTTAAAGAGAATGTTCTTTTCTTCCAGAACACCCTTTCTCCCAATATTTACATGGCAGGTTCATCAGAAACAATTTTACTTTCACTGAAGCTAAACAAGCAAAATATAAATTGTAAGTACAGTTCTTTTCTCATTGTGTGCAAAGTTTATTTCATTTACAATCATGGATTTATGTGACCATTTAATTTTCTAACATTTGTCTCTGTACTAAATTAGGCTTCAGGACAGTAGGAAGTGTGTGTGTGTGTGTGTGTGTGTGTGTGTGTGTGTGTGTGTGTGTGTGTGTGACAATTCACTGTCTACTTAACCTTGCACATTTAAAAACGAGTGGCAAGGGACTGGAGACATGGCTCAGCAGTTAAGAAAACTGTCTGGTCTTCCAGAGGTCCAGAGTTCAATTCCCAGCAACCACATGGTGGCTCACAACCATCTATAATGAAATCTAATGCTCTCTTCTGGCATGCAGGGGTTCATGCAGATAGAGCTCTCATATATGAAAAATAAATAAATAAATAAATCTTTTTTAAAAAATGAGTGACAAGTAGGAAATATATTACCAAAACACATAGTTTTATTTCGATAGAGGAGATTAGAACAAATAGCCAGTATAAAAGAAGGGTCTGTTTTAATGCATAAGTATAACCTTTAAGACAACTCGAAAATATTTTTGAGAGAAATAAATATTAAATGACATTTCATCAAATATTTCTTGATACCTTTGATTAGTAAAAGTAGTTCTTACTGGTTGAAGACAATATTCCTATGCCTATGCTCAGATATAGATACAATTTGATATATTATAAATGAAACCAGAAATATATATATATAAGAAGTTAGGTAAAGTTGTAGTAGAACACTTACTTGCCTGACACATATAAGACTCTGGTTTCAGCTTCACAATGTTTCTGAAGGAAAATGGGAAGGATAAATACTTGGATCCATACACATTATACGGAAATACAAGTAGTCTGCAAATGAGATCTGTCCTCAGCGTTTCTAAAATGAAGCCTTCTAAAAGACGATCATCATGCTACATTAAAAGGTAAACTATCTGAAGTAACTACTTCAAGGAAATAGAATCTTGACTGGTAAGGTATCTATTTTATCTTGACCCTGGCAAAAAGAAAGTCCAGAGATTGTGGTAACTTTCTAAATACCATTTACCAAAATAAGCATATCAGCACATGATTGTATATATATTCACTAAATAATAAGAAGGAAACATGAAGACATTTTTGACTTAGGAAAACGTCTACTAGTTTTTCCTAGGAGCTTCTGGACTGTGAGGATGTGGGCAAGCTTCCATTCAAATGAATCCAGGAACCTAGCAGGAATATCAGGGGTAACACAGCTCAAGTTTTTTTGTCATTGTGCTAAAGCAGGACCCAAATGGAACTTTCCTTAACTTACTGGGAAACATATGAAACTCTGTTTTACTATTTGGTGACTCTGGAGTGTTCTACATTTTTTATCCATTCATGTGCCATTACCATACTGTTTTAACAACAGTAGTTTTGAACCAGCTTTTATCTTTGTTAGAGCAAGTTTGCAAAATTAACCTTTTCTTTCCCTTGAAAACGTTATTGTTCTTTGTTGTATAGTCTTTAGAGCAGAGGTTTAAAGTATTTGAGCAAGATATAATCAGATATATTTATCCCTCTCTGGTCTCTGAGGTGGTTGAAGAATAGATAGCTAGAGTCTCATAGTTAAATTTTGAGTTGTTTAGGAATCAAGAGGGTGTTCTGGATCTAAGAAGATGTTTTTAAAATTGTGATGCAAGTTAGTATGAAAGCTGAGTTAGATAAAAACTTTAAACTCAAGGAGATGGTTAGATAGTAGAATATTAAAGTCAGGTGCCAAATACATATGGAGTGGACATTGGGAATGTATGCTAAGCCATATAACTCTCATTATTGTGGCCTATTTATTTCTGTTGGTTTTGTATTAATTATTATAAGAGAAAGAACCATTTGTTGAACTGAAAGGGGGAGCTGTTGGGAGGAAAAAGATATACCTTAAACTTAAAAAAAGGGAAGAGGATGGGGGATTGAGGGGGAAGAGGGTGGGAGGGTGGGACTGGAGGGGGGAGTAGGGAGAAGATTGTGATTGAGATGTAACTTGAAGAAATAAAAACAATCAAAAAACGAACAAAAAAAGATACTAAAATAGTATCTGAGATGTTCTTTCATTTTTGGTGTTGAGGTTTGAACCCAGCGCCTTTCACGTGCTAAACATGCACCTTATCATTGATCTTTCCCTTCCATAAAGACCTTATTTGGGGGAGTCTGTTAGAACTATTTAAGGAAGCTGGAGAGTTAGCAAGCGCTTAAAAGTGTCCACTGCTCTTGCAGAAGATGTGAGTTTAGTTCCCAGTACCCATATCAGGTAGCTCACACTGCCTGTAACTTTAGCCAAAAGGATACAATGTACTTTTCTGGCCTCTGCAGGCACCTTCATTCATGCTCGCATAACCACACACAGACCTGTAATTAAAAATTTTTTAAAAAGCTTTAAGAGATATTTCCAAGGAATTAGCACAAAACAGTTTGTCTTCCTATTCATTTTATTGTGTCATATTAAAGGAGTTCTCCACTGAGTTTTCTAGCTGTTTATGGAAATGTTTATCAAAGCAGGTAATCTTTTAAACTCCCATTATGTATGTACTTTATTTAAATTCTCCTGAGCTAGGAAATCATTCCATTTTTAGATATTAATTGTGTCTCCTGATCTCCAATATTTCTGTTACCTACATTATTACACTGCCTATATAATAAAAAATGCAATTTTAATGGTGTTAGCAAGTCTTTATGTCTTGTTCTGGATTTTCAAGGGGTGATAGATACTTCTAGTGTTTTTCCACTATATATGATGTGGTTTGATTGATTTAAGAAAGACATTTTTCATCCCAGGATGTACAAAAGAATATATGATCTTCCTTGTGAATTGTCATGCCATTCCTGTTCTTGGAAAGTTTTCCATGTCATCTCAAATTTGCACATGTGCTACACATGAAAGGAGTGCATCTCTCTTTAAATGAAACTGGCCTGTCATATTTAAATGTCTTAAAATATCTTGAGGGGACAGGTCAATCAATGTTTAAAACGAGCCTGTATGAACAGTAGAGCTAGAGAAGACCATAGCAGATTGTGAAATATTCAAAGCGAAGCAGTATGGTAATGGATGTTTTCTATGGGTAGCAGCCATTCATGCAGAAAATACAAGAATTAATTGATAATTTTGTTGCACAAGGAATATTCACTGATTAAGAGCTTGACATTTAGGAAGAAAATAAACACAACAGTAAAAGAATCAAAAAGGTGCCCCCCCACGACTACTTGTGGATAATAGGCACAAGAGGCTAGAGAGATGTTTCAGTGGTTAACAACACTTGTTCTTCTTGCAGAAGACCCAAGTTCAGTTACAAACACAAACATGGTGGCTCACAGCCATCCATAATCCCAGTTTCAGGAAATCCAACTCCCTCCTCTGACCTGTGAGAATACATGGTTTGGAGGGAAAATGCTCAGACTCTCATATAAAATTAACTAAAGTAAAATTTAAAATTTCAAAAAGAAAATTTGGCAAAGAATTATCACTGTTCCCTAAATCTATTTGGTAGCAATTAGAAAGGCACTTATAGCCAGGTGTGGTGGTGTAGTTCTTTATTCCCAGCACTTAGAAAGCAGAGGCAGGCGGATCTCTCAATTCAAGGCCAGCCTGGCCTGGTTTACAGAATGAGTTTCAGGGCAGCCAACACTACACAGAGAATACCTGTCTGGAAAAACAAAATATCAAAACAAAACAAAATAAAAGGAAAGAAAGAAAAAGGACTTGTTTCCAAAAGGGGAGCAGAGAATAGTCAGCAGTTTTGATAGCTAGAGTCTTTGGAGTTTGGCCATTAATGATTGATTATTAGTTAAGATAAAAACTGATGTCAGGATGTTGTGCAGATAGAAAGGGCCAATGGTTGGAAGTATTGTAGTTAAACATTTTTTAAATGGTTTATTTGAGCATTAAAAGAAATAACAGTCTTCATTCAAGTTGGCTAGGAACAATTAAAACTGATAAAGGGCCCAGCCTATATAGTTGGTAATATTTTGTTTTCTATGGGTTCCATATCTAGGCAAATATATCCTTTATATAATTAATGTTAAATGTTTACCCCTTTTCCCTTCTGTGTAGCAATTTTTATTCATATTTCCAGAACCCATTTTGGGTTTAAAATCATTTTCTTACCAAGCATGGTATATGGTGCCTATTATCAGCATCTGGAAGGCCAATGCAGAAGAATTACATGAGTTTGAGACTAGCCTGAGTAACTTAATGAACTCTAGGTAGGTCAGCCTGGTCTATAGAATGAGACACTCTCAAAAACAAAAGAAAACAACAACAACAAAAACCCCTAAAAACAGACAAACAAAGTCCAGAGCCCATAGGAGGTAGAATGACTCAGTGAGTAAAGTTTCTGTCTCCAGGCCTAGTAAGCTAAATTTGATGCTTGGGCCCTAAGTGAAAATCGACTTCTTCAAGTTGTTCTCTGACCTCTCTACGCACACTATGACTCAGCAGCACCCCCATACATGCACACACAGCAAATGAATGATTAAATAATAAAAGGATTATCTTCTCTATATTTTAAATAAATATTTTTAAATGTTCAAATAAAAAAAATTAAGATCTTTACTAAAATTATCTCCTGTTTGTAACATTTGAATTGTTTACAATGTGGCTACTACTTTTTCAGTAGAATGTGGTATATTAAAAATATTTTATGGCCATGCCTGGTAACACAGGCATGTTATTCTGTCAACTAGAAAGGCTGAGGCAGGAAGTTAGTAATGTAAAGGCATCTGGAACAAGTTCAAGTCAGCCAGTGGGATCATTTATAAAAAGAGGTAGAGTTTAGATGTAATCCCATAGAACAGAATTGGCACAACAATCTAGAAGCCCTGGCTTTTAGCTCTAATACTGCAGAGTAATAGTAGTAGTGGTAGTAGTAATATATATATATATTCATATTCAGTGGGACAAATTCAAAACTGAGAAAGTGCAAAAAGCAAAATTTGAAAATTCAGTAGTCTTCCCTTATCTACAGAAGGTATCTACAGAAGCCCCCCCGTGGATGACTGAATCCAAAGATAACATAAGACCCTACATACACTATCTAATTTCCCAAATTCATTACCAGTGAATATTCTAGCAACCTTAGCACGTGACTTTTTCCTTTAAATTGAGTATTTCACCTTTTCACTTAAAGAAAACACTTCATGGATACTCTGTTATACATATACCAGTATTTTTGTGCTATGTGGCCACTATTATGCAAAACAAGAATTACCTGAATCCAAGCCCTGCAATATTGTAATAGTGGATCCTGTGTTTGAGACAGCTACTAAGTGACTGAAAGACGGGTAATGTGTACAGCACTGATATGCTAGATAATTCACATCTTAAGTAAAAAGAGGAGTATAATATATTTTATTATTTTATCCAGAAGGTTGTACAGTTTAAAAATTATAAAGTATTTCCTGACTGTTCCATTTACTTTTTAACATTTGTTTTTATTTTCATTTATGTGTATATGTATGTGTAGAAGACTGCAGAAGCCAGAGACATCGGATTCCGTGGAGCTGGAGTTCCACGCAGTTGTGAGCTGCCCAGTGTGGGTGCTGGGAATCAAACTCATGTACTCTGGAAGTGTAATTCATGCTCTCAACTGCTGCACCACCTCTCCAGCCACCTGCTACCCCATTTAATATTTTTCAACCATGTTTAACCATGTCTAACAGAAATGACATAAAGTGAACTTATGAATAAAGAATATTGCTGTGCCTGTCACAATCAACTCCTACTTCCAGGTAGCCACCATTAAGAATATTTTTTCCTGAGTGTTTCTGTGCATATGCAAATACACATCAACAAAAGGATTGTAATTTTACCCTTTAATATGATGAAACTGTACAGATCTTCTGCAATTTGCTTTTATCCAGCATATAATTGATATATTTGTATGTACATGTAGCAAAGGTCAGTAACAGAAATATTCTTTGAAGAAAAATCAAAGGCACCTAAATTCCTAAGTTTACCTAATTTAACACAATCTACCTTGTAGCAGCTATTGAAATTATTAGCTTACATCTTAAATTAGTGGTTTCCTGATTTTAGGGTTAACAGTGCACAGTATTTATTTACTCAGAATCTAGCTCTTATTCAGAATAGAGGAGAAATAAAAAGGCTTTTTCAGATCAGTTGTTCCCAAACTTGCTGGTCACCAAAATTACCTGGAATTCTTGTGGGAAAAGAGATAGTTGGGATGCACACACAGAATTTCAGGTTGTAGTGCTAGGGCCTGAAAACTTGCATTTCTAGCAAGATCCCAAGTGATGAATCCTCTTCTGGTCCCAGGACCACATTCTCAGCACTGTGGTCTCAATGGAAAGACTCACTCTCTACCTTCATTTTCTACCTGAGTTTGACTTAAGATAAACAATCATTTCAGAACAGACTTCAACAAAAGTTTTAAAAGAACACAAAGGAGTGCATACATATAGAGTGCTTCTTAAACTCTAGCTGTTAAAATCTCACTGACTGAAGCATAACTTTCCTTTCTCCCAGGTTGCCTTGGCTCGAGTGTTTTAGTTCACTCAAAGTTCATATTGAAACCTAACCCCCAATACAACAGTATTATTAGGAGGTATAGCCTTGGTGAGATGCCTCCCAAGACTAATGAATGTGGAGCATTCATGTTCATTGTTTTATCTTTGGTTGGTTGGTTGGCTAGTTTTGGTTTTTCGAGACAGGATTTCTCTGTGAAACCATAGCTGCCCTGGACTTACTTTGTGAACCAGGCTGGTCTTGAAGTCACAAAGATCCTCCTGCTCCTGCCTCCGTAGTGCTGGGATTAAAGGTGTGCCACCATGCCCAGCAAAAATTCATTTTCTTTTTTTTTTTTTTTAAGATTTATTTATTATGCATACAGTGTTCTGTCTGCAGGTATATCTGCAGGCCAGAAGAGGGCACCAGATTTCATTATGGATGGTTGTGAGCCACCATGTGGTTGCTGGGAATTGAACTCATGACCTCTGGAAGAGCAGCCAGTGCTCTTAACCTCTGAGCCATCTCTCCAGCCCCGCAAAAATTCATTTTCAAAGAAAGAAAAAAAGCTATGAGGAAAGTCTGATTCTCAGTTACTTACGTGGTCATGATAGTGAAGATTACTTTAATGAAGTTTTATATGCAAATGAGGAATAAGATATTAGAAACTGGAAAAAAACCTATTTTTATTGTAAACTAGCATAAAAAACTTGGTTGGAATTACAGTCATGTGCTATGATACTGTGGGAAACAGAGCTTAAGAATGACTAAATTGATATTTAGCAGAGAAATTTTTAAGCAGCAATGCACCCAGTATACTGTGTGACTTCTCTTGACTACTTACAGTAAAATACGAGAAGAGAAAGGCTTAAAGGATAGGATTTATACTTAAAAAATAATCAGAATATTATAAATTGCAAAATTGTCCATTTGTTTTATCATTAATTATATGTGATTTTCTTCTCTCTCTCTCTGTGTGTGTGTGTGTGTGTGTGTGTGTGTGTGTGTGTCTTTGTGTGTGTGTGTGTGTCTGTGTGTGTCTGTGTGTGCAGGTGCTCACACAGGTCAGGGAAGCAGATCTCCCTGGAGACAGAGTTGTGTACAGTTGTGAACTGATGTAGGTACCAGGAGATGAATTTTGGTACCTCTGGAGAGTAGTACCTCCTCTTAACAGCTGAACCATCTCTCTAGATCCTGTTTTGTGTCTTTATTTGTGTGCATGTATGTGTGTGTGGGTGGGTGTGTGGGTGTGGGTGAGTGTGCACGCGCGCATGTGTGTCTGTATTAGATTCAAGACTCTTAGCCCTAGACTTGAACTTCTTCCTCACCATGTTTCCACCACCCAAGTGCCGGAATTTCAGGAGTGAGCCACGGTCCCTGTGAGATTTCATACAAGCCTCATACTGGCACAAAAAGAATCAAAAAGAAGTGAGTCATCCTGGCATATACCTGGCAATTCCTGCAATCTGGGAGCCTTGTGAGAAAGATCATGAGGTAGAGCCCAGCTTGGAATCCCCTTTCTCTGTTATGGCTGAATAAAGAAAAAGTGTGGTTAGAAGGGAATAGCAAGGGTTTAATTATGTTCTTATTTGATAAAGAGATTAACATGACTATAAAGAAGGTAGGAACTCTTCATTAAAAAAAATAGTTGTCACAAGATATTTTGGGGAACTTTAAACCTCCATACCAACCTCAAGCTCAGAGTGATAAGACCTTAAGAGCAAAAAGGTTTTGGGGAGAAGCCCAGTGTATCCACAAGTGTGGGTGGCTTCACTGCTCAGGGCTAACTAGGATCTTTGCTTCCTGAACTTTGATACAAGTCTCCTTATCCACCCCATGTGTGGCCCAAGTGGTTTCAAATGCAGTTCAGGCTCCTGCTTTGGAGAATACTAGCTGTGGAAGGTGATGTTTCCAGGCATGCACAATGTTAGAGCCATGAAAATATGACTGCCTCCACCTAGATTTCAAAGAATGCTTCTCGGAGCCTTCTGCTCCTGGTAGGGAATTGCCACAGATGTTGGAGCTGAGAGAAGGCCCTCCTTAGGACAATAGCTGGCATAACTTGGTGGATAAACTGTTTGATCACCAGAGTCCTTCCTTACTAAGGCCTGAATGCCTGAGAGCTATAACACGGTTTATATAATGAAGTCACAGGCACAGAACTTCCTGAGGCCTTTGGGACTCAACCCCCAGCCCAGTGTCTGGAAAGCAGGACTTGGAGCCAAAGGGGATTATGCTTAAGCTTCTAGATTTAACGCTGTTTGCTTTGCTGGGCTTTGGACTTAAATGAGGCCTGTTACTTGTTTATTCTGTTTCTTCCATTTAAAATAGAAATGTCTATTGTATGACTGTCCCATCACTGTGTTTTCAAAGATCATAACTTGTTTAACTTCATAGGCTTAAAGCTTGAAGGAAATTGACCTATAGAATACATTAAGCCTTGGGTTTCACTCATGTCTGATTGAGATAAGTATCTGGAGTTAGACTTTAAAGTTGTTTTTGGACTGATAAGACTCAGAGCTGTTATGAAGGAATGGATGTATTTTGTGAGTACAGACTTAAATGCTGATGAGGCAGAGGAGGCTTGCTATGGTCTGAGTGAATTCTCCAGATATCCATAGATAGTCTTCTGCTAGATGAATAGGCCACAAGGACTTATTAATCACTCATGAGTGAGATTAGCTATCTTTATGGAGGGGCTTGATGTAGGCAGTTCATTCCTTCTTTTGTCCTTCTACCTTCTGCCATGTGATAACAGAATCCTTTTTTCCACATTTCTCAGCATTTAAGTTGAAGGAGACAAGGAAAATGGCAAGGCTTAACATTAATTAAATATGTTTAGCAAGCTTACTTAGGTTACAGAGGAATAAGAAAACAAAATAAGTAGCTCTGTCTCAGAGGTCGAATTTGTTTTTATAAGCCTGATTGTCTTTTGTTTTTCTTTTTCTCAAAAAGGTATATGTTTGTGCCTCTCCTCTGAAAACTGACCACCACCAATACCCCTTGAGGTGGCATGTTCTATTTGAAAGATAAAACTGTTTTAACTAGGATTCTATAGTTTTAGCATCTGTAAATTTTACTTAGATCTAGGGAAAAATCTCTTTTGTGGCAGGGATAAAAATCCCACCCAAAGGTAGTCAGTCACTCAGACAAGATTACAAAAGTAAAGCCTGCCTTATGTAAGCTATGAAAGGTTTCTGGTCATTATAGATCCTATCTGAGCAGGGGCATGAGGTTTGGGTAGTGCTCATTAAAGAGTTTTTCCTTCTCTCTCCCAGTGCTGTTGAAGCAGAAAAGTATTGCCCCTGAAGCAGAGATTCATGTGTTATTTGAGTCCTTGCCTCCCTCCAGAAACATGAGACAAAATTTTCCTTATTTATAAATCACCCAGTCTGTGGTAGAAGAGGTGAAAACAAACCTAAGGCCTATATTCTCTTCCATTCAATTTAACTAGGTTCCCTACTTAGTTCTTCAGGTGACACCCAGGAGTCATTGTGATTTTTGAAATGTAGCATAACCCTAGAGTAAAATGGTTCATTAGGATATTTTTTTTCTATTCAGCCTCCATGGAAGCTCCTGACAGAAACTAACTCTTTCAAGTGAAACTTTTCTTCATCCCCAATATCTACCTGTGTTTTTTCTTTTACCCAAGTGATTCCAACATTCATCTGAAAAAGCATCATAAAGATTTAAGAGTTCTGGATTCCAGACTCAGCTTTACATTCCCTATCTGTACATCTATCTTTAATGTGTTTCATCTATTAAATAGATAAAATAATGAGATCTACTTGGAAGGCTTAAAGGGCTTCCATGGTGTGCATTGAAAGCACTTAGCATGGCCCCTAGCACATATCACATATTACTCCTTAGTAAATAATAGAAAAACAAATTGAGTTTCCAGTTGTGTCTAACTTTCAACAGAAAAACAGCAATAATATACCCCCCAAAAAAACATTTTTTTAAACTGAGTGTTACCTGATCGCCTTTACTTACTGAGCAACCTGTATGATTGCTATAAGAAGCAGGAACTACCCATATGCATAGATTCAACTGAAAAGCTAGGCAGGAGAGTTTTGCAATAATTGAGGTGAACTGTAGTAGTATCTTGGATAATAGTGATAGCAATGCATCAGAATGTGTAGGTTAGTCAGGTTTCTACCAGTATCACAAATTAACCAAGGGAATCAATTTATAAAAAGAGATTAATTTGGTTCCATTTGAGAGGTTCTAGCTTGTAATAAGTTTGGAACAGTGGTAGGAGCACATGCTAAAGCAAACTCTTACCAGGAAATGGCTTAACTCATATTACCCTCTGAGGGCGTGTCTCCAATGACATGGAGACCTCCCATAAGTATCACCATTTAAATATTTAACCATCTCCCAGCAGTGCCTCTCTGGGGACCAAAGCTTTTAACATTTGTCCTTTAGGAGCTAATCACAGTTCCAAATTATAACACACAAGAGATGTTGAATGTAAAAGCAGACTTACAGGTGGATTAGGTATTAGAAACATGGAGGAATCTATGACAAATAACAATTTTCTACCATTGTTAGCTGGGACAGGGAAGAAAATCATTATTTGCCATGAAAACTGAAGAAAAGTTATGTGGAATGAGGTAAAAAAAAAAAAAAAACAATGGAAGTTGAGGAATGTTTGCCATGAGCCCAAGTGTCCTGCAGGCCATGGACCACCATACCAAACGTAACTTCTAATCATCTGCTTACTTCCTGACTTTGCTCTAGTCGCTAATCCCAGACACAATGGAGTAGATTAAGTGTAACTACCCCAAAGCTGCCACTGTTTGATCCTGAAGCAACATTCTTGATTGTTTACCATGTGCTAACAAAGGTACTGGGGCCCTAGTCCTAGGTCTTCTAGATTGCAATGCAACCCACAGCACGTGTAGCTACCAACAGGGCCTGTCGCGGTGTCATAGTGGACTTAGAGCAGGAAAATGACATGCAAGTTCTCTTTCTGACTATTGTGCTGTGAAAAATTGACATGTTATGATCCAGAAGTCAGAAAATTTTCCACAAAAAAAAAATGAGTTTCTTAATTTCTGGACTAGTAGTATCTTAAGCCAAAATTCTGCTGCTGTCAGGAGCTGATCTATGTTATGTGTTATTCAGCAACGTTCCTAGCTTTCACCCACTAGATGGCAGTAGTAACTTCTGCCAGTTGTGACAGGTAACAATTTCTCTAGAAATTTCTAAATGCCCCCTAGGAAGCAAAATACACGTGAATGTTTTAAGTTTTAGAGACCTTTAAAAAGGTTACATGAAACCAAACCACAGATAACATGTAAACCAATGAGTGTGAATGTGTTAGAATAAAATTTAATGTCACAAAAGGTTGACTACTACATAATTTTCATGTGTCCTGAAGTATTCTATATTATACATTAAATATGTAAAACCCAGGCTGGGGAGACGGCTCAATGTGAAAAGTGCTTTCTACATGAGCATAAGAAACTGAGTTCATATCTCCAACACCCATTAAAAAGTCAGGTGTGGCAACAACACCTATAATCTCAGCACAGGATGTTCAGGTTGAGGGATAGACAGAGACAGCTGGATCCCAAGGGCTCACTGGCCAGCCAGTCCAGCAGAGTGAGCTGCAGGTGAACGACCCTGTTTCTAGACTTTTTTCTTTTTTTTTTAATTTTGTGAATTGCACAACATTCACCCTGTTCCCTCTCATCTCTCTCCTCCCCTCTGACCCACCCTCCACCCTTATAACCTCCCTTGATATTAGAAAAAAAATTCATTGTGGAATCTTTAGTGTGTCTCAGTGTGTCTCACAGTATTCCATTTTGTCCACACGTTTTTGCTTACATGTGTTCATTATAATGACTCCTTGGACTGGTATGAGGCCTCTGACTTCTGCTACTTGATCAATACTGGAACCTCACTGGGACTCCTCTCAGATATGTGTTGTTGCCTTGTGTCATGGAGATCCTGTAATTTTGGGTCTGTGGAACTGGCCTCTTCATGCACTCCAGCAATTCATCCACAGGGTATATATTGGACTGGGCCAACTCAAAGTCCTAGTTCTGAGCCTGTAACCTCCATAACCAGGGCCAGTTCTACTGTGCTACCCAGGTAAGGTACAGGGTCTGCTATCCTGAGTGCTGCAGCAGGTAAGGGACTGGACCCATCTCCTCCTCTCATGAGCCCATCAGGACCAACTTTCCCATGTGCATCCTGTGTTGGGGACATCAGGGAGTGGGAGGGATCTTTCTCCCACCAGCACAACCACAAAGCAGACAAAAGGCAGTGCTAGCTCACCTACAATCCCCACATCCAGGGCTCAGCAGGTTTCTTCTAGTCTCTGGATTACTTCCTGTCCTGGAAGCCCATCTGGTGCTTGACTGTTGCTGCACTGGTGGTTGTCACGGGCTTGCTCCCTGTCTGGGCTCCATGTTGCCAAACTGATGTTCCTTTTTGGCTTGATTTTTTTCCAGGAATATTAGGCTACTATTCATTTAGATGTCCATAGGTTAGAACACTGAATGCAGACATAGCCTCTCTCCTTTCTGCCACCTACTGATGCATAGCAGCCACATCTGCAATGCCTTTAGAGGAAGGTATTTCTAGATTGTTTACTGTGTGCTGTATATTACCAGAGACCCTGAGAATATAGTCTAGTGAGAGAGCAGTTGCCTAGCATGTGTCAGGTCCTAATTTAAATTTGTAGCACCACAAAAGAGCAGTAATAATAAAGAGGAAGAGACCAATATACTAAGACACTTGGCATTGTGCTTATGAATGATCAAATAAATATACAAACACACACAAACACGACATATACATGCCTAAAGTGCATGTCTAAAGTACATGCATGAAGTACAAAAACTGTTACTATCATAAGAAAACTGTTAGTGGCTGGATTTTCCTAGGGGTATAGTTTGCCAACTCTGCCTCTAAAAACTAGACTACATTGTCTACTTGTGACAACTCTGACACTGTAGTAAGCCAAGATGTCTATGTCAGTTCTTTTGGGCATCATTTGTTCCTTCAGATCTTCAATAAGACTGCAGTTTTTCCTACTAATAGGATATACTTTAAATACATATAGTTTGAAGTGCCAGAGGACTTTAAAAAAAGCAGGAAAATGGGGATATATGTATCTTCCCTTAGGAAAGAAGACAAAGATACAAATATGAATTTAAAAGAAAATTCAGAAATAGTAATTAAAATAGAGAGGATGGGTAAGTATGCTCAAGAGTATTAACAATAGGAAAAGGACAAACCTGGGAACCTGGGATGGAATGTGTAATACTAGGAAACAAAAATAATTAAGGTAGCCATTATCAAATACAAGTGATTTTTGCTACCTAGGGGACATTTAGAAATTTCTAGAGACATTGTTACTTGTCACAACTGGCAGAAGTTACTACTACCATCTAGTGGGTAGAAGCTAGAAACGTTGCTGAACAACACACAATGCACAGAACAGCTCCAGACAGCAGCAGAATTTTGGCTTAAGACACAATTACTAGTGCAGAAATTAAGAAACTCAAATTTTGAGGGAAGAAATAGAAAAGTTAGAAATAATAGTACCCACAGAACATATTCAGTACCTAGATCTTGAATCTTAAAACCCTAAGTTCTTAGTCAAAGAGAAGCAGAAAGCATTAAAGAAGTTGTTTATTCTAGGACACAAAAAACTGAAAAATAACCCAAGTGCATTTTATGTTTCTACAAAACAAGGGAGTACAAACCTATAAGCACATGTGCACACAGATGAGATATGTCAAATATACTATGTAAGCATATTAACAGAGTTCATGTGGCCAAAATTGGAAGAATTTTAATAAGACAATAATGCATGCATTATGTTAGACTATCATATGAATTATGCTTTTTTTTAGAATGAAGTCAGTACCCAAAATTGAACCTCTGGCCTCATGTATGCTAGATAAATCCTCTACCATTGAGCTATATAACACTAGCCTTAGAGTATTTTTCATTACTAGAATCATACAAGCAAATTATATTTAATTTGTATATGTATTTATTTTTGACATGTGGCATATTGTGGAGGTAGGAGAACACCTTTGTGGCATCATTTCTCTGCTTCCCCCTTTATGTGGATTCTAGCCATCAAATTCAGGTTGCCGGGCTTGTAGGACAAGCACTTCACCAAGTGAGCCATCTCACAGGCAACACAGGTTAATTTTTGAAGAAGAATAGTTTATTTAGCTCATGGTCTGGGAGATTGAAAGTCTAAAAAGCATTGTGCAGATTTCAGCAAGTGCTTCCTAGGGCTAAGTCACCTCATGGTGAAAAAGCAATGCTGATAGCATATCTGGAAGGAAGAGATAATCTCTCAAAACAGGAAACCGGAGAAAGAGATTGGGGAGAATGGGTGGAGCAGAGGCAAGGCTTTTGTAATAATCCCTTTGAAAGGCTGAGCAAGGAGTTCTATAAGAATTAACCTAAGCTCCAAAGACCACATCCTTAATGGCTTAAGGACCTCCCACAAGATACACAGAAAATCACCAAACTAAGAACCAAGCTTCCAAGAGATAAATGTGTGATGGGCACATTTAAAGATAACATAACTCCAAAATAAAATAGGTGTCCATGGTTGTAAACTTACATAAGTAAGTAACTGATAAATAAATTGGGAAGAGTGAGGTTTCCACGGCCAAAGAACTTCAAATATGTTATGTATGTGATCCATGAAAAAAGAAGTTAGAGCACCACTTACTACCCATTCCTCACATCTGGTATGTACTATATTGAGGGACTTCCTTCTAAACAGAACAATATGGGGACAAAATGTCAAATAACTAACTGGTCACAACCAAGTGGAGCATAATGATACATGACAAATTTCAATGTTGCATCCTATATAAGATACCAGAATGAAAAAAAGCATCAGGTAAAAATCAAAGAAACCTGCATCAGTTAAAATCTACTAATATTGTTTTATATCACTTTTTAACAAATGAATCATACCATCGTAAGTTCTTTAAAATAGGAAGAAATTCAGCAAATTCGTACTACCTGTCCAATTTCTTCATAAATAAACGTTATTGTAAAATACCTTTTAAATTTTATTTTAAGAGGGATTGGTAAATTATATAAATTGAAGACAGACAAGACACGAATTTAAAAGTGCTTCATGAAGTTCATACTGGAGATCTTCAAAGGATGATGCCTATAGACTATTGGTTTAGGTAGTTTACTTATGAGCAAATATAAAATTACAAAGGCCATAACTAGAAAGAAAACTTGGTTATAAATAGCTCTGTCTTCTTTCAGGTAGTCACAGAAAACCTGAATATGTTCTGGTAGAGGGTGTCTTGATTTTGCTAATTGATGTGGGAAAACAGCCTATAGTAGGTGACATCATTCCCTAGGTTTGAGTCCTGGACTGAGTAAGTGTAGAGAATGTGAGCTGTGTTTTAAGTATGTGTACATTCATTCTGTCTATGGTCTTTAAAATGAATGTGGCTAACTGCTTCAGGTTTCTGCTACCTTGACTTCAATTGTTTGAATATGTTATTTTTTATTCACCAATTGAAGGACATCTTGTTTGCTGCCAAGATGGGTATTTATAAACATGTTAAATATCAATGTGCAGCCTTCTTTTTTTGTTGCTTGTTTGTTTTTTGAGACAGGGTTTCTCTGTGTAGCCCTGGCTGTCCTGGACTCACTTTGTAGACCAAGCTAGCTTTGAACTCAGAGATCCACCTGTCTCTGCCTCCCAAGTGCTGAGATTAAAGGCATGCACCACCATGTTTGGCAATTACAGACAGCTGTGAACTGACATGTGGGTGCTGGGGTTTGAACCTGGGTCATTCAGTAGAACAGTCAGTGCCCTTAACTGCTGAGCCATCTCTCCAGCACCAATGTGCATGCTTGCTGTATGAACACAACTTTGTAACTCATTTACATAAATACTGAGGCATCACTGCTATTTTATGATAAGAATATGTTTAATCTTGTAACAAACCATCAAAGTGCACTTCCACCTGCAAAGAGTGATTCAGCTCCTGCTGCTCAAAGCTTAATTAATATTTGACAATGTCAGCGTTACAGAATCTCAACTTCCAAGAGTTGTGCATGGTATTTCAACGTTCATTTAACTGTAGTTTATAATTTATGAACTCTGTATGATAGACAACAATTCATAATCTTATAATCTTATATGTCTGTGGACATTTTCCTTCATAAGTGGCAGTTAAGGTCCTTGCTCTGTCTGTTCTGTCCCCATCTTTGTTTTGATGCTGATGATTGAAGCCTGGTTTTGTACATGGTACTCAAATAGTCCACCAGTTAGCTAATCATATACTCACTGATTCCAAGACTCATTTTAAACCCATTTATTTTGTTTTTTTTTTTTTTTTTTTTTTTTTTAGTTTAACAGTTATTTGTGTTTCAAGTGTTTCTTCTTCTGGAAAAAATTCAAATGTTCCCCAGTCAGTGTATTTGTTGTCTTGCTGTTACTGGTGAATTAATATCTATCATATTTTATTAGTTGTACTTTCACAGGTTATGGCTTGTGTTGCTCACCTTCTGCACTTTAATGCCTTTTCTATTTCAATGAATCATTTTAAGATTCCATTTTCTCTCCTTTCAGTCATCTTTTCTTCTTGCCCACTTTTTAGTGGGCAATGAATGGCAGTGTGACTGCTGCATAGTAGTAAAACCATCCTAATCCCTTCCTCTTATCTTTTGTATCATTACCTTCAATCATACCAAAGATGTAAAATTTTAATCAATATTTGATAATGTCATGGCTATGGAACCTCGTAACAATATGGAATATGTGTGTGTGTGTGCGCATGCACATATTTGAATATATTTTGCAATTATTTTCAACAAATTTTACATTCATTATATTTAATGCTTTTTAAACTTCATCTGTAATTTGGTGTTTGATATTAACTTGGAAAAATTCCCTGCCATTGTTATTACAAATGTTTCTTATGTTCTTTCCTTTCTTTTTTTTTCTCCATCTCATAGTTACAATATGTATATGTTACACTTTTTTTGTTTCATGACTAAATAAAGAGTATATTCTATTCTCTCTTCCTTTTTAGCCACTTTTCCTTCTTTTTGTCTAGTTTGGGTGTTTCTGTTGTGATATCCTTAAACTTGCAATTCTTGTGTTAACTGTCTCCAGTTAGCAGCATTTTTAACAAAACTATCAAAAGTATTCTTTATTTAGTTTTTATTTTGTATCTCTCTTCCTTTTTATTCTTTCTCTATCTCTACACTAACATTGTACATTTCTGCTTACACATAGGATACTTTGTCTATTAGAGGTATCTGTAAATAAATTGTAGTCATTTTGCCAGTCTCAGTGGTACCTACCTTAAATCCCAGCACTTGGGAGGTGAATGAAGGAGGATCGTGATTTCAAGAAGTCTTGGGTGACAGAGAGATCCAAAGCATCTTAAAACATAAATTAAAGCTGTTTAAAGTTCATAGTCTGGTGATTTTAAAATCCCTGCCTTACTTAAGTCTGGTTCTGATGCCTGTTATACATCTCCTCGCCTATGTTTTTTGACTTTTTTTTAATCTGTCTTATAATTTTTTAATTGAAAAGCAAACGTGATATACTAGAAAAAAAGGAGCTGCTATAAAGAGCATTTCAATGCCATGGTGATAAAAATCGGGAAAGGAGAAATATTCTACAACCTAGGGTTTTACTGCATCTTTTAAAGATCTTGTACCTCCACCTTGTGAATTTCTAAGGTGCTTCTCTATTTTTTTCACCATTCATCAGAGTTAAAAGTACACAGTCTCCTTCTTCTACATGTTTAGCTCTACTTACCTGATACTTACAAAGGGTGTTTCCATTCCCACAGGCTTAGGTTTTAGGAACATTTCTTTTTTTCTTTGAAGTTGAGCCTTGCCACAAGAACCTAGTGTTCCTGAATATTTTAACGTGATTATTTTCCTCTCCATCTGATGGGAGCATGAAGTGGTTTTCTTTGATCTTCATTGTGTGAACATGACTTGGGCTTCTGGGGGCAAAAAATTAAAAAGTATAAGCAGCTACCTGCTATGAATGTTACCCATGAAGACTTTCATTCTTGAGATGAAAAAAGATAGTTTTAGGTTTGGTTAATTGTGATTCCTTGTATTCACCCTCCAACTTTCCAATTTGGGGAGCAGCAATTTTTCCTGTGACCTCACTTTTATAAAGCCTCTAAAAAGTTGACTCTTTTCATTTTTCTTAGCTTTTAATTTTTTTATTAAGATAGAATGGAGCATCCCAAATTTTCCATCATAGGTATAAGTAGACTTAAATAGGATTTCAATAGAGTGTATGTTACTGCTTCAAACATGACACTGGCATTCATGAGAAAACAATGCTATTGCCAACTCTAGCATTCAAGAAGCATAATGTTAAACAATTCGCAATTCCTTACCATATTTTCTTAAGAATCAGAGATAATTTGTGTTACTTTACAATTATTTTGTTAATAGACAACAGTGCTGATTTCTTGTTTTGAGATAAGGTCTGTCTTAATAGCCTAGACTAGTCTTGAACTTGTGATCTTCCTGCCTCATCCAGCCCAGGGCAAATTTACAGTAATGGGTCAATCAACATGTGCCTCTCCAATATTCACTGTTTGATTGTTAGGTAGGACAAGCATGAAAGTTCCTAAACCTAGAAATAGAAGGTCTAATTCCAAGAGGCTTTTCTGACTGTTCAACAGGAATTGACTGGACCTCAGGTGTTTGTCATTTACAAATGCATCTTGCAAAATGAAAATCATTATTTCAGGATGGATTTGTTTGTATTTGGGTAAAATTCAGCAACTTCTTGGGTTTTGCATGCGTATAGAAACTGTTTGCTTTTCCCTAGATGCTTAGTTTCAGTTATACTTTCCACAATGGGCAAGATGGCTGTTTTAGAAAGCAATCCAAGCTATCTGCATCTCTACAAATGCTCCCAATGACTGCTCACCGTGTATAGAGAAGGTAATTAATGGGAATGCTTCTCTTTGAGCCAGATACTTTATTGTTACTTATTTTTAGAAGACCTGAAATATTCTCAAGGTTGGTCTTTGATGAAGATGGCATAGGCAGCCACTTGGTATTATTTCTGTGAGAGTGGTGAGGCACCCTTTGCCAAAAATCTCTCTCTGGCCTGTTCTTTGAAGCTTGAAATTGTGTAGTGAGGACTTTTCATTCCCTTTACAAATCAGAGATAAAAAAAGATGATAAATCAGATATTCTTGAGAAAAGGAACTAGACTCCCACAGCATTTGGCTTCCATCTTAGCAATAACACGCAACTGTGTTAGTTAATAATTCATCGGTTTTCCCTTGTCTACCCCCACAGGCACTGAATTCCTTGAGGGCAGTCACTATGCCTCACTCACTCATCTTTGATGTCTCAGTTTAGCCAAGTGCTGAATAGAAAACAAACAGTAAAGAAAACGGCAAAAAAATTTTTTTTTACATGAAAGAATGCTTAGGATGAAGCCTAAAGAACTAAGAACAAGTCTTTTCTTAGGATTATGGACATGGGAAAATGCTATGGCTATAAAAATATCACAATAAGATATATGGGTAGAATAATTAAGATCATAACAACATCGCTCAGTACTAAAGATTGCCATCTTTTCCTGGTCACTGACTTTTCAATGCACTATTTCTGCTGGTTTTGATTTAAGAAAGATGGGAGCCTTACCTAAATGTTTCCTTCATAAAGAAACTAGAAAAATTTAGTTGAGTTTGCCCTCAAGGACTGTGGTTTGCTACGCTTTTAGAAGATTACCTCTCACTGTAGGAAGTGATTTGTGAATAGTAACATAAGAGTCCAACCTTGTATGAAATGAAAGACTGTACACATTCCAGGATGGTAATATGGAAATTCAAGCTTTGGCCAAACTAATTCAGTCTTACGTTCTGTCTTTAGAATAAGATGCACTTAAATAATTTATATGATTATAAAAGTCAAGAAGGTGGATTATAATATTTTTTACACAAACTGAGGCAAATAAACCAAGGACATAACATTTTCAGTTACTAAATCCCTTTAAAAATACTCTGATCATTTGGTAAGTGTCAAGGACCTGCCATGAATTAGTCTTTGCACTCTTGCTGCCAGCATTACATAGTAAAGGAAACTTAAAAAAATTGTCTTGCCCACTTATAAGTCTCAGTCATGTGTGAACTCCATTTTTCCTAAGCCTGCATTGAAAATATGTGGTGAGGGGTAGTCAGTGTGCCAGAAATGTTTGGGGTGCACATCACATGTTAATAAAAAAAAGTGTTGGAACTTAGTTATTTTATCAAAAGACCTGTGACTAATCAACTTAATTATGTCAGCAAGAACCAGTCAAAAAGTCAAGAAGCCAAATAGTCAGGAAGACCACATAAATTTTAGTGAAAGTCTATTCTAAACAAAGGAACCAGTTCATTACTGTAAGTTCAGTTCCTTGTACTGTGTGTTAGAAGTTTTAGTCCTGGTCTCATCACAAACCTCCTGGGAGACTAAAGGCAAATCAGTTGAACTCTATGTATCCTTTTTTTCCAATGCAAGGTAAGAATAACCATCCCGGATATTTCTATGTCATAAAATTATTTCAATAAAATTTACATTAACCAGTCACCACAGTAATAGCAAACATTTAAGCACACTTATTGCGAGCCATAATATGTTCTAAGGTATATGTGTGTGTAAAAATGCTTTCAACACTATGAAATTGGTGCTACTATTTTTATTAAATTTAACTAACTAAATCATAGTTCAGATATTGAAGCTCAGAGAGAGTAAATGACTTGTTCTAGATCAGAGACATAAGTAAGCAATAAGATCCCAAGTCATATCTGCTCAATTCTAGACCCTGATCTATATATTAAGACATATATTTAGTGTAATGTGTTGTTGTTAAGTAGTAATGCTTATTGTAAATATGTTAGTTGTCTTCTGATAACTCAAAAACTAAATGGAAAATAAGAGAGGAACCTTGTTGGGGAGAGGAACATGAAATAAGATGACTTAGAGCTGGGACTTAAAGGATGGTGAGTATTTATGAAAACAGAGAGGATGAGTGTGTAAACTTCAAAGCAGTTTATCTTATTCACTACTATAGCTTCAGTTCCTTATACATCTCACAGAACAAAACAGGCTGTGAAATGATCTGATAAAAAAAAAGGTGGTCAAGACAGCATGGGACAGGTTAGAAGAATAAGGGTCAAGAAGAAGGAATGTGTCTGTTGGGAAGTGATGCAAGCTAATATAGGTCACAGGCAGACAAAGGAATGTTGAAGCTATCTCTTGAGACACGTTTGTCTTTTACCTTAACCCTCCTTTTCATTTCCAATCTTACAGTCATGATAAAATAAAGCAGATAATTTGACACAAGTGAGAGTTATAGTATATTAAGCATACAATTTACAATTTGTATACAAAATGAATTAAGAAAGTTAGGATCTCAGCAGGTAAAAGTGCTCGTGTGTCTGTCACAGACACACACACACACACACACACACACACACACACACCTCACAAATAAAGTGAAAAGTTTTTTAAATGTATGCATCAGTCAGAGAGATTTCTAGGGCACTCTGCACCTCTTTCACATGAAAGAGTTCAGCACTTGTCATGTGACTTACTCATACTTAGGCCCCAATGCCCTACTCTAGTGACTTTTCTTCTTGACAATAAGCGTGTCTTTCAACAGAACAAAACCTGCTCAGTGTTAAGTAATTGCTTATCTTCTGATAGCAATTCCTTGGAAAATGACCCCTAACAATATTCTTTTTGCAGTTATGAGATATCAGCTATATTAACTATTCTGCTGAAAGAGGAACATGAGAATTCATTAGGACTCATTACTTTTACAAAAATTAAATTCAGCATACCAAGGTCTCCTTAACCCCAACATCATCAAAAAAGGAAATTCTGAGAAATTCAAAGTAATCTATAGATGTAGTAAAATTAACTTCATGTTTAATGAGACTTCCTGAAACTTTAAGACTGCACTGGAATTCCTGAACATATTCAATCCTCAGCGAAATTTGTCCTTCGTTATTCTCTAAGTCCAATTTCTACTTCCTACTGTACTCTGTCATGCTTCTCTACCCAGCAATTGTGGCCCAGGAAAGAGTGAGAAACACATCTTTTATAAGGTGCTGATGTCTGATGCTGACAATACTACTTACTACTTTCCATAGTCAAGGTACTTTCAACAGTGCATGGCAAACATTCTCTGATTTTGTATGTGTAGCCCTATGTGGTAGGCATGAGGAGCATCTAGCATTCTGTACCTCAGCAAATGCAAAGAAACTAGCATGGCTACTCATGAAGCATTCTAGCTGATGTATCTGGAAGCTTACCTGCCATCTTATTCTTAGGATAATATGGAGAAAGAAAAGAGAGAATCCTTAGAGTTAAATTTCAAATATGAGACAAGGAGTTTAATTGGATTGGTATTTCAAGATTTTGTTCGTGTTGCATATGTTCTATCACAAAATTCCAGTTGACCTCCATTTGGGATTGACCTTTGAAATCAACCACATTAATTTTATTGTTTTTCTGTGATTTATCTACATACATATATATTTATGTATGCATATATACATGTACACACACACACACACACACACACACACACACACACACACATATATATCAAACAGCTTTGGTAAAGAATTAGTTCATGTTGATTTATCAAAGAGTTTGCTACATGAAGTTTATTTTCTACTATATTTTCACATTCATATTTGTATTCTTTTAGGTTTTATTTTTCTAACTTGATTCCCTGACTCTTTCTCCTGGCGTAATCTCACATGTAGATAGTGTCATTCCAACAGAAATAGATCATGCTACCATTATACTATGCAAGAACTATCTTTCAACTTGTCTGCCCATTTTTTGGACAAAATCACAATACAGATAATTTCCAGCCCCACTAACAAAGAATTGTGTTGCTGCCAAGATTTTTCCAACCCAGTCATAAAACCTTAACCAAAAAGCACTGTCTTTGTTCCAGACCAAGTCATTTTTACCTTTTGTTATCCTGTTTCACTCATGATCTATGCCGTGGTTTTCTCATATTGGAGCTAACATGCAAATTTCAAATAATTCTCAATATTATTTTCATTTACTGATGTAATGAAATTTTATTAATGGCCAAAGAACTAAAAGTGCCAAAGCTTTTCTAACATATGCTTTCTTCAATATGTTATATCCAAAACTGAATCTATTGTCACAGCTTGCAAATAATTTCTTCTCCATGCACTGTCGTATTGGTAGGGTAGGCATAATCTCCATATATGTCATTTCTTTAACTGTAATTAGTCTATCACTAACATCATTCAGAATGTTAGTATGCATATTTCATTAAGAGTCCTCTCAATCCCATGCACAAATGAGGATGAGAAATAGTAAACTAAAGAAAGATAAATATGTTTTTATTAGAGTGATTCTCAAAGCTAATGATGTGCTAATATTCAAGGTAAATGAGACAAACTTTTGAATACAATAGTTTACAGTTTTGTTATTTACCATTTTATCCAATTTAAATGTAAAACAGTATTAACTGTACCCTTTATCATTGTCCAACAGATCTCTAGGACTTTGGTATCTTGCATAACTGAAAATCTGTGCACCAACCATTAAGTCTCCATTTATCCCCTCAGCCTCTGATAGCCATCACTCCAGCCTTTCTAAGTGTTGGAATAGTTTTGAATCTTCATACAGTATTTGTTTTCTAAATGTTTATGTGTGTCATGACATGTCTTTGGAGGTCAAAAGGCAACATTGCAAAGTCCGGTTTCTCATTCCAGGTTCATGTGGGATCTGAAGATTGAACTCCGGTTCATGTGCTTCTACATGCTGAGCCACTTTACTGCCCAGTACTTGTCTTTTATGATTGACTTGGTTTTTTAGTATTATGTCTTCTAGGATGACCAACATCCAATAGAATTTCCTTTTTAGGGCTGAAAAAATTCCCTTGTGATAGTTTTTTGTTTTTTTTTTTTAATCTACGTGGCAGTAAGTAGACATTTATTTACTTCTACCTCTTAGCTAGCATGGATAACGATGGGGTGTACAAGAGTTTGCTAATATGTCTTTGACATCTTGATTTCACTTCTGTTGAATATGTACCAAGAAGTGGGATTGTCTGTATGTTTGGTTTTTAGAATTTTGGAGAGTCTTTATGCTTTTTCTGTAATGACTCCATTATTTTTTCACTCTGCTACCAATTTAAATTTGAACATGGAAGTTTCATTTGCCTCTTAGAAGAACATTTGGAGTAAAATTAGAATAGTAAAAAATATAGTTTTTATTATAAGGAATCTTGGACTTTGACAAGAGAATTACAACTCATAGGCTGAGTGCTCCCTTGAAACATGCCTCACCATCATAACGAATATTCCATGTGGTTTTCTGTCAGACATGCTGCTAATAACATGCTCATTACCAACTAGGGGAAACAAAATTTAATCATTTAAACAATTCTTACAATGAAACACTCAAGGTTTAATTAGGAGATAAGTACATTGTTTTAATAATGAAATGATACAGAGCATGTTTTTATTTAGGACCCATTAGATCTTAAAGCTATATGTTCTTTGGCTTGTAGGAAGTACAGGGACAAGGGTCGTTATCCATGTATCTTAATTTCTAGCCCACATCCTAGAAATTAAGATCATGTGAAGAAAAGCAAACTCCATCGTGACACAAATCATTTGCTAGTGAACTGCTTTAAAATTAGTCCCTACTCAACTAGTTTTTCTTGCTTGCTGGGAACATCAGTTGGCTATCTCCTGACTGACTTTTGGTATTAACAGACAATATAATGAAAAAAGCAGTATGAAAGTGAAATTGCGAGTCTTGAAAGCATACAGCAGCACAGGCAGCAGTCATGAACTCCTACATTCATTCCTTGCTCAAAAAGAAAATGAGAAGAAAATGAGGAAAGCTCTACCAGGATAGACACAGTGGAAGGAAACTATCTGAACATAAAGGAACTAGAGTAGGTCTTGGGAAAATTCAAAAAGTCTTTGACATTTTCTTCTCTTTAAATATTTTGGTCTCAGAATCTTGACCCAGTATTGGTTTATTTAAAAATCTATTTTCATTATTTTTAGTTTCTATCTATTGAAAATTGGGATATTTTATCATTTTGAAGATTCAAATTGACTTGTATGTATTATCAGTCAAATAGAACATTTCTTCATGCTGCTTGGAGAATATGCCAAACACATTACATTGTTACAGTTATTTTGAGAAAGAATAGCTGCTCTTGGAGGCTTCTTTATATACTTCAATTTTCGAATATTTTAGATACTCATAGGTGCCAAATAAGCAGGGTAGCATCCTACTTCTTTTATCTCTCATTCTAGATGTGGTGCTTGGCATAATACTGAAACATTAGTTGGTTCATACACACAACAAACAACAATTAGATTACCTTGAATCCCTTTCCTGAAGAATTCCTAACTTAGCCACATTTATTTCCCAGGCAAGGCAGGGAAAGCCCAAAGAACTCACAACTGGATGCTTGTTCTTCAAAGAAAGGGAAAATTGTAGGTATGTTGAGATGAAGTACAGTCAGACACTTTGAGCACTTTGTGGATGCCACATCATATAAAGGTGGAATCAATGACCTTAGACTAAGGAAATGTAACTGGAACTAACACACATAATTTGTTACTTAACATTAGTATTATAGGTCAGGTACAGTAGTGTATGCCTTTAAGCCTAGCACTCTGTAGGCAAAGGCAGATGGACCTCTGTGACTTAGATGCTAGCCTGGTCTACATAATGAATTCTAGGCCAACCAGGGATACATAGTGAGACCCTGTCTCAAAAAATTTAACACTGTACATGTATGTTCTAGATCAGAAACATGAAGTTTATCATGTGGTTTGTGTATTAAAACAGTCATGTTTTTATATGTGTGGCCTCAATGTTCTAAACTATTTGTTATGATTCATTATTAATATTATTAATAGTGATTAAGGTTGTTTGAAATTACTTCACTAGTTTTTTCTTCTTTTAAACTCACTACATTTCCAAATATATCTCTGCTTATTTATTTGTTTGTTTTAAAGACAAAGTTTCATATAGTACAGACTAGTCTCAGCTTTCCAAGTGCAAGTATTGGGTATAACCATGATGTCTGGCTGACAATTGCTTATTTAAAGTCTATGATTATTTTACTATCTATTTTGTTTAAATATTTTTGTTGGGGGGGAGATTTTATGCCTGAGTATTGTATTAACATAATTTCCAAACTTCCCTCTCCCTTTTCCATCTCATTTTTTTCTTTCTTTCCAACTCCCCTTTTCAAATTTCTTCTCCTCTACTCGCTCTCAAATTCATGAGATTTTCTTCTTTAATTATTTTTGTTATACACAACACCAACACAATACAAACTAATTATAGTATTCTTGTGAAATATCTGAAAGAGCTTTTCTATCGACTGTTTAAACATGAGGATTCATGATTACCATATTTCCTTAATTTTTCTTTGTTTGAGGAACCATTGTAGTCCATGATCAAAATGAAAAATAGTCTAGCAGCTGAATACTGGGAACACATCGACATCTACAAGTGTGATTTCCTTCACTGATAAGATTATCGAGGCATGATTCAAACAACAGAAGACTCATCAATTACCTTCCTTTTTCATTCAGCAGACTTGATTATATACCTAATCCACCATAATGACCAAACCTTGGAAGGCTTTTCCTTAGTAAATGGTGCTTATACAAAAAGTACATTAGACAAAATAATTCACATATTTTCTACATCATTGGTACAAATTAAAGAAAAAGATAATTTGATGATTAAGAAGAAACAATGGTCAAAATTGTTTCTGCCTTCCAAAAACACTGGATAACTTCCTTCATTAAATAAATGTGTAGGCTTTTGTGTTTGTAAGTATCTATATAGCACATTCCACTAAAAGTACTGATTTTAAAATATACCTTATTAGAAGAGTGCTTCTCTGGTATGGCTAGGGGCCTCCATTCCATCTCCACTATAAATAACTAAATATCAGTTCTTGATTTTGTTTGTTTTCAAGGAAAAAGATTATCATTACTCACTCTACTATACTTCTGCATCCTCTCAACCTAGCTACAAATACTTTCTTGTTGCAGCATCATTTAGTGAGCAACTAACTATTTACCTGTCATTTAAAACGGGAATTTTGGGACAACTTATAGACAGGTGGGTGTCTAGAAACGTAAAATTTTCTACATTATTCAAAGCTCATATGACAACAAGAGCCTTCTTTAAATTATCTTTTCTACAGGGTTTCCTAGTATCTGATGTTTATGTGCATGTTTCATCTATGCAAAGGACATCTTGATTTTGAACCAAAAAGCATTAGGTTTATACCTCTTTTTGACTTTTCTGTGAAAATAAATTCCTAAAAGGATTATCTGCTTGTTGTGCCTTATATTGAAGAGAAGTATCATTTATCAAGCTTGTTCCCTGCAGAGCACTAATTCCCACACCTTTCAGTCATATTTATATAATTGGCCCCAGTCTGGTTGGAGCCACCTCTCCCTAACATGGAGGGTTCCTGGATTGTTGTGAATCATTAGAATGCAAAATCTGCTGAGTGATCTCCTTGAGTGTGTGTCCTCATTCCTCTCTACTATCTGTCATTTCAGGTGCTTACCAGTTGTCAAAGCATCCACAGAAATTCAAGATAACAGTACCAGAAATCAGTGAACAAATACAGAAATGATACAAAATTTTCTTTGTGATGAAGCAGAGAATATTTTGTCTCTCTTTAGTTCAGGGCTTTCTGTTCAGCACTTTGAAGCTCTAAAGCAAAGGACATAAAATAGTTCCAAATCCCTCTATTGATCTTAGACAAAGAAAACTCAAGTGCTTCTCATTTTTCACATTGTCCAAATCATAAGGCTCAAAGTTAATTATTGGCACACAATGTTTATCTTTCTAGATTGAATAGGAAATTGCAGGTAGTTTTCAAATCTCATTTAATTCTAAGTCTATATTTTAAATCCCTTTTGGTAGTGAGTCTTTCTATAACTATTACTTTACATAGTCTGGGTCTCAGTGTACTTTATGATAATATTTGATATTAATTTGTAAATGATAATAATATTTTAAATCATGCAATTTGCAACCAAATGGATGAAACTAGAAAAGCTCATCATAACTGAGCTAACTCAGACTTAGAAAGAAACACATGGCATATATTCTCTTATAACTGGATTTTAGCCATATAGTACAGGATAATCATCCTACAATCAATAGACCTGGAACATGGGCTTGGTTACGTGTCAGTGGGACACCCCACCCTAGTGGAACTGCCATGTATGCCTCCTGTGCAAGAGGAAGCTCTTAGACCTCATGTGACTAACGAACTGAGGGGGGCTGATACACAGAGACAACCCACACCAGAGGCATTGGAGGGGTGGGAGAGGGGGTAGAGGGTGGGTGGGTGGGACTGGAAGGGGGTGGAGGAAGGGGGTGGCAATGGAGATGTAACAAAGTAATAAATAAATGTTAAAAAATCAAACTAAAAAAATAATAAAAAATAAAAAAGTCAAACTACTGTCAATATGAAGAAAACAATATGCCTTTCCAAACTTCCATCTACCTGCAAAGTTTAAATAATAATGAAAATATTCATTGTGCACTGTAGCCAACCACTATTATAAAGTCATTTACATTTAATATCATGGATATTTCATGACAATATTACAGAATGCATAACATGATTACCAAAATTTCACAAAAAAAGAAAACTGAAATACTAAAAATTTAATAAACTACATGAAACTAATAGAAGGTAAATGAGCAAGGACGTCTTCAAATGCAAACATAGGGGGTAGAATTGTTGATGGCCAGTAATCAAATCAGCAGAAATTGAAATGTTTCAAAAATCAATGCCTCATATTGATTCATTTTCCATTAGTATATTTTGCTAAATGTCAAAGCCATGATGCTCCAGTGCCTGGAGTTATTAAAACTTGGTAGGAGATGGAAAACTGTGGTCCTTGTTTTCTTTGTTTAATGGGTACTAGTTAAGATATTTAAATATTTTCTTTACTGAACAAGGTTACTGACTATTATTTCATCTAATCACTCATTTGTGTACTACACATTTGTTTAAATTCTTCTTATGAACCTAAATGTAAGGTCAATCTGCAGTTTGTCATAAAGACAGAGAAACAAAAAATTGAAGAGGTGGAAACACTTTTATGAATACTCCATGGGTGCTTTTGAATTTTCATGGCCAATAACTATTTTGGCATGGTAATTCACTGTCGTACTTGTACCCTTTGATCACAAGGGCATTAAAGTCTTTCTTCTCTGTGTCAATGCAAGTAGTGACACATGAACCTAACTAAAAACATGAAGATATTATCCTTTTTTTCCCATATGAACAAGAGAAGAAACACTGAGTTTTATCCAATCTATGTGCATCACACACCCATTCTATATCAACAAAAGCCTCAAGGGAATAGATCAGGGAGAACAAACATATCTTCATCTATCATATACAATGATGACAAATCAAATCAGTGACACTCCAAATGTCAAATTATGCTCACAAAGAGACATCATGTCATGTTTTGCCTTCAGCAAAATAACAAACTCCTTATATCATTTAAGCATACATTCAAGCTCTCTTTAAGCACCACCCCAAAGCCTTCTGTCATTTTCTTCTCATTCTATGGGTCTTCTTTTTTGCAGTCCTTATGGCCATTTGCCAAATTCAGAAGAACAGTTCTTCAAAAGAAAACATATTTTGATCATTCATTCACTAATGAAAAAAAATAACTCCTACTATATGCTACTCACTGTGCTAAGTTCTGGGAGTGCAATTGGTTTCAAAAACACAGAGTGCTTTCTTTAACTGGGGCTTTCCCACCACTTTCTTAGTTCAGACTACTGTAGCAGAACACCAAAGACTTGCTGGTTTCAACAAGAAGAATTTACTTTCCACAGTGTTGGAGGCTAGAAGTTCAAAGATTCAAATGCCAACCGGGGGCTGGGTACATGGCTCAGTAGTAGAGCACTTGTCTGGTAGGTACAAGGTTCTAAGCTCCATTCCTATCACATACACACACACAAAATATATACCAGCCTGGTCAGGTTCTGGTGAATAATGAAAGGCCTGAACATGAGCTGGTTTAAAGACAGTCATGTTTTCCTCATTGTATCCTCACAGTATAGAAAGCAACACAAAGCAGGTAAGCACCTGTTTCTCCTTACAAGGGTACCAATCACATCGTAAAGACCGCTAAGTCCATGATATAATTATGACAAAGAGACCAGCCTTGTAATACCAACATATTGGGAGTTAAATTTCCAGAATATGTATTCTGGAGAGAATTCTATATTCTATAGAGAAACAAACCACCAGTATTTAACAACTACCATATTCAGATGTTACAATCTTAATATAAGATAAGCATCCTGTTTCTCCTTTATTGGTTCTTATATCAGATTTTTCCTTTCAACTTTTTTTGTTGATATTGTTTGTTTGTTGTTTTTGAGACCCGGGGATGCTGTTTCTTGAAATGATCCTATTTTGTCAGCAACTCCAATCTTATGCTCTGTCCTTTCATTAGCACCCTCTCTCCTATCTTCAAGGTTCCATCGATATAGTTTTTCTGTTTCTGCCTCAAAGGTGGAAGCTCCACTGTTCCTCATCCCCATCACCAAAATGAAAATAGGATCCATATCTCTGCTTATAGAAAAACCTTGTCTTTACATTGTGCATTTGTCTGTCCTGTTCCTTCACACTGATTTTGTTTCTTCTCAGCTTGTCTTTTTTGTCCTTTTATCCAGTACCCTTTACAACCCTGGTTATTCCCTATGTTGCTCTATGATAAAGCCTAAAAACACATAATATATTTTTATTTTCCTTTTTTTGGTCAGACTGGATATGGAATCCAGGAATACTAGGCAAATACTCTATCACTGAGCCTCAACACGCCCCCCTAAAAAAAATTCTTAATGAACTGTGTGTATTTTCCAGACTTCCTGAATTCCACAGCTGCCGAAGCTATTATGGAGCCCAGCTTGCCCAACCAGAGAAACCTATTATCAGTGATATTATCAAAGTCCCTCAAAGCCAGCTCATCTTTTCTGGAATGTAGGAATTTTCTCCAGTAGTCAGATGCCAAAAAACATCATTTTCTGGGTCATTTGTTCTTCATAGTCACCACTGTTTCTGAACAAACACTTAAACTTACTGATTTTGGAATGTCAGGTCTATTGCTTCTGATCCTCCCTCAAAAGAGTTTACAAATGTTTCAGGTTTTTTGTATCATAAAGATGTCCATTATGCCTCTCTGGAAGACTGTCTCTAACCCTCCAATGTCCTCTATAAATGACAAAATGTACTGTAAAAAAGGTAGATTCAAAATAAAAAAAATTTAGAGTTTTCTTACTCTACGATTAATTAATTAATAAGCAAATTTGCTTATGGTATTAACAGGTATTTGCAACAGGCCTCAAGTGACTTACATGTAAGATGGAGAGACCATTTTAGGTAACGGTATGCTTGTTTCTTGTTCACAATGTCTACAATCCATGGTCTCTGTAATCAAGAAGGTAGATAAATTTCTGTGCCTATTTTATTTTGTCCAAAAAAGTCTTAAAATGTGTATGGTTTCCTGGACTACTATTGTTTGTGTTGGATAGAGCTCTCCTAAACAAACAAACAAAACAGTAAGGCTGGCTTCGAACGCAGCTCAGTTCCAGAACAACAGTGATAACAGTAGTTAGTGTCGTGGAAGCAGCCTGTGGATGTTATAAGGATGCCAAATAATCTAAAGACAGCAGTGCGGTTAATGGATCTGGAAGTGGAGAGGCCTGTGTGGATGGTTTTCTTCCGTTAATTAAACAGCTACTCCAGTAACAGGAACTAAACTGCAGTTCCCTCGGACACTGAAATGTTGCCTCATATACTCCAGTGCTTGAGC
Source organism: Lophiomys imhausi (assembly GCA_907164525.1). Lineage (NCBI taxonomy): Eukaryota > Metazoa > Chordata > Mammalia > Rodentia > Muridae > Lophiomys > Lophiomys imhausi. The sequence continues at coordinate 1,080,609 of CAJQZJ010034502.1, read as the reverse complement.
ACCAGCTCTGTGAATGCCTAAAATGGGACTAAGTGAAAATCGGATAACATTTGCTTGACATTGTCATTGGCCTTTCTCTAATGTCAAAGATGGATTTGCATAATTATTCTGAAAGCTAGGAAAATGTTCCCAGGAGGAAGCTTGCTGGCTGGTGTTAGGTTTTAGTTCTACTCGAGCTGTGACTCTCAAGATGAAGAAAATCTCCTTTCAGAAAAATGAACAGAGTGCACACTTTCTAAAGCACTGTACTAACTGCTTAAGGACAATTTGCTTTGCAAACTGATTTCCCAGGTCTAATTAAAATAGGCCTGATAAGCAACTGATTGACTAAACAACTTGTGCTCAGTATGAAAAGGGCTTCAGAGAGGGCAGAGTCCATGAACTGCTACCTCATAAACCTCTTCCTGATTCAAATTCTTTCAAGCTGGCCAGATGCCTGATAGAAGCAAACTTCTAAAGACTGCCACTGTAGCAGGTGTGCGGCGGTGGTGCATTCTTCTCTTTCAAAGTCACCGCAGTCATAAAATGTCTCATTTGAAAGTGTCTACAATGGAGAATGGTGAAGCCACTCAGGCCTCTCCAAATGTCTCCAGCCTTTATGCATTCCACTAGAAGGACCCCACTCATACGCTTTCCACACAGGCTTGCTGGTTTCCCATGCTGCTTTCACAAAGGAATTAAAATCATTACTTCTCTGGGTTGAAGGACCCTTCCTTCCTTCCTTCCTTCCTTCCTTTCTTTTCTTTTCTTTTCTTTTTACTTATAGATATAAATAAGTTTGTCTTACTGTTATTTAAGACAATATGCAAATATTTGGGCTATGTTATTAAGACAAAGAGTGTAAAGAGTAAAATTCATAACCTTCTGGAATGAACCCTCAAATGAAAGAGATCACTCATTCCTATTGCAGCCCCCTCACACAGAGACACATTGCCAAAGGCAGCAATCTCTCCCACATTTAAGAAACCGTTGCATTTAGACCAGCAATTCAATTTACCCAAGCAGTGTTTTCTCACAGACCTAACAATACATTGTACACCGAGCTTTCAGAAATTGCGAAGATTTATGTATGTTTATTGTTCACTTGTCCATTGATTAGAAAGGATTTCTTTTGCTGTTTTGCTTACTTTGGATTTATCTGTGATGGAGGTCTCATTATGTTGCTTAGACTGATCTTGAACTCATAGGTTCAACAGATCTTCCACCTCCATCTCCTTAGTAGCTTGACAAACACGAGTCACTATGCCTAGCTCTGAAAGGATTTCTTTCCTACTGAGTTTTACTATGAAATTCATAAATTCAAGACACATCAAGTATTATGTCATAAGGAAAAGCACAGATGAAAAGTAGCTCTTTCCCGATCATTTGCAAACTGGGGTTGTTTCTCTAAGCTTTACCGTTTCTGTGACACTATGACGCCTAACCTGCATGTGTATTTCTCTGACAGTGTTATCCTGTCTCATGGTGAGGAAATTTTTAACACACTTTAAATGTCTCAGAGCAGAACAGACCTTTCAGCTTAATTCTAGTTTGAACCAAAGTTTTCAGTTTGTGCAATTTGCTTAAATGGCAATTTGCCTTCGAGTAATCTCATAAACACAGAACAGGCAGATGGACTATTCAGAATCTCTGACCTTTTAAAAGGCAAATAACTAGCTTCTAAGGCAAAATGGCAGTCATAGAGACAAAAGCCATATCCATTTTAAACAGATTATTATGCTTATTAACGCACTGCAATTGTAGAGCTCTTATAGTTCATAGAGCCTTTATACAACCATTATCCCATTTGACAATCACGCCAATCCTGTCGGACAGATGTTCATTAATACAGGCAATTGTCAAATGGAGGAATTTCGGGCATAGAAATGTTGTACTATCAGTTTGTATGCATAAAAATCAGTTCCCTTTTGCATTTGACAAAAAAATGGAGAATATCAGAAGAACTCACAATTTAGCCCTCTGTGATCCTCATCTTTAATGTTGACTAGTCTTTACAGCCAGTGTTCAGAAGAAGCAGAAGCACAAGTTGCTTAGTGAAACTGGCATGATGGGGATGTTAGAGGCCATGCTCTACAATGAGCTAACAGTGACAATATCATCTGTCACATAATTGATGTGCAATGTGACATAAGACCATGAAACACACTGAGTGACTTCCTTCAATTTTGATAATACTTCCTGATAAATTTCGAAAACCCAAATCTGCCCATCCAGTGAGGCTTCATGGCACATGTGTACAGACCTAGCTAGATACTTGTGAGGCTGGGACAGTTGTGTTATTTGCACCCAGTACTTTGAGGTTAGCCTGGATAACAGAGAAAAATGATGTCTGAAAACAAAAGATGAAACAGAACAAAAGAAAAGAAAATCTGCCCCCTGAAGCAAGTCAGGGAGTAATTATATTATTACTATTCTATTTGTCAACAGCCAGCCTTTCCCAAAAATGTTGAAAAATAGTGTGCTACTGAACAGTAACTGTAAGAAAACTCAAAGCTCTAATATTCTGCAATATCTGTGAGGAATGCTTACCAAGATCTAAAGCAGCTATGTTCTCCAGTTTCTGTGTAGTATAAAGACAAATATCAACTAGCAAAAACACAAGGGTACTTTGTGATCCCCTTCCTGCTGAATTGTCTTAAAGGGGAAAAAAAACATGAAATCCAAGTAGGAAGTCTTAAAAGGCAAGCTATGGTAAGTTTGAAGCATTATTAGCCAAAAGTTTCCACTCTCTTAAATGTGTTTTTGAGGTAACTGAATATTCTGTATTGCAATGGGTACTTCTATGGGGGAGAAAACTCTTGAAAAATAGCCGCTAAAGTTGCTAAGTGAATTGTGTTTATGTGAAAAGCTGTACCCGAAGAAGAAGGTAATTGCTACTTTTATATATTTCCACTGCCACTTCTCAGGTCTAATTTTCCTGGTTTGAAAAGAAAAACAGGTTTAACCAATGCAATTCTTATTAGCATCTGAATATGGACCTAACTGTGCCCTTTTGACTCTAAGAGGTGATTTGGAATGTGTTGTATGTAAGTGGATTAAGGAATGTGGTGCATGTGCAATTTTCATAACAATCTTTCATTTTGAAAACTGCAACCTTATCCCATTGTCTCTGAGCAGAACATAGCTGTCTGTCACTCTGTACTGTCTTCTTCGGAGACCTGTTAGAGGAGTATGTGAACAGCAGTGTAAACACGTACCCTGGTGCATCTGATTAGAGCAGAGTGGCTCTGTGTCTTGCAGCATTCTATAATACTGTGCCTACTCAGGGCTCCTCAAAGCCAAAAAATAGTCAAAAAATTTAAAACAAAGGTCAAATGGTTATTTGGCACTGAGTAGTCCATGAGATAACCCCCTGGGTTTGTTTTGTGTTGGATCCAGTTTCCTCTTGAACTGAACAAACGGATTCAGGAAGCGACATAGTCTGAATGTTCTAGAAATTTCTCAGAAATCTTTTTGATGATTTCTCTAAGACTTAACAAAAAAAAAATCTTTCCACCCAACACTGCAAATTTCTCCTTCATACCAACTTAGAGAATACCTATTTTGATTAAAAATCATGTTACACACCTGTGAATTTTTAGTTTGCTTTATGATTACAAACACCCATTTTTTAAGAAAATACTGAGCTCAGTCTGTTAAAGTAAAAATTCCCCTGAATAAACAGAATTTATTTTGTTGTCTTTTGCCAAATAGTAATTTGGGTAATTGTTTTATTGGTTGGATTTTCATCAAGAATGAGTAATCAAACTGCCATGTCATGGGCCATGTATATACATACATATATATGTGCATATGTATATATGCATACACATATGAATTTCAAAATATCCTTGTTATGCAAACTTTTTATCTCATGAAGCTGATTTTCAATATATTTGTTTTATGTTATACTGACATCTATGGACTCCGCAGGAGAAATTCAGTTTTTTATAACAATTGATTTATCTACTTAGAAGCAATTTAAAATGTGAATAGAGTCTCCTGATCTCTAATATGTGAGCCATGGCTGACCTTTGAACTTCATCACTTAACAAAAAAAAATCAGTATGGAGTTCATTTCCTTATCTACAATTAAAACTAAAAACAGGCAAAGGAGCAACCTTCGTGGACAAAGAATCAAGGTCTCTTTAGTAAGATGTGTTCCTTTTTGTTGAGGCAGCCAGCAAGAGCCTGCCAGCACACACAGTTTTATTATTTTGTCAAAGCTATCCTTTATTTAATTGTCATGTTTTACTGTACTAAACACTAGGGATACAACAATGAACAAATTTTACCCTGAACTACCCTCAAAGAGCTCACAGTCAAATGTAGGAGGCAGAAATAAAATATTGAGAGAACAATAAAGTAAGCGAAATTCCGTCCATGATAGAGTATTTTTGCCAAGATAAGCTAAACATTTTAACAAATTACAAGATTTCAGGGTCTAGACAGTAACCTTTATTTTGTTCATTAAAGTTATTTTCCATTGTAGCCAAGAGTTAAGCAGAGGACCCTCTATTCAAGCCAGGCTTTTAGGAACCCAAATTCCTTCCACCTTAGAATGTCATTGCTTTCAACACATGGAGTCTAAGATCATTATAGAGAGGAAAGAGTCACTCTAGAGGAACCACACCTAATCTTAACTCTCTCAGCCACATCACTTCTGCTCACATTCTGTGGAGAACAATTGGTCATACAGAACACTTGTGGAAAACATCATGAAGACATGTAGCTCAGCTGTTACTTGGTCAACAATTACTAATAATTAGATGTACCAACTGATGACTAGGTGATTTGTCAAATTAAGATAGCAAGAAAGCAAAGAAATGAATTTTAAAACTCATTTCACATGTAGCATTTTATTTTAGAATTGTGACTACTAAAAAAGATAGAGGATCAAGGAAATCAGTAACTGGCTAATGCATAGTCAAAGTTAGTACAATAAGTGAAGAAGATCATAATGGCATTTGCTGGGATTTTTGGTGTGTGTGTGTGTGTGTGTGTGTGTGCGTAAAACACAGGATTTCATGTAGTCTAGGCTAGCCTCTCACTTACTACATAACTAAGGCTGGCCTTGAATTCCTCATCTTTCTATTTCTACCTCCCAAGTAGTGTGATTACAGGTATACCAACACACTCAGCTCATACATTTATTTCAACTCTAGGATGTAACTTCTTTCTTGACTAACTATGGTAATAAATATGACCAAGTTGATTTTTAATATAGTTCAACAGAGATAACTAGGATAAACAGAGTGAACTAAAATATTAAAATAGTCATCCTTTTGAAATCTTAACCCTTGTTGGAATAATACACTAGGTTGTTCTTTAGTCTCAGTACCTGAGACTATTTCTAAATAAGGATTTATTTAGACTCAGCGTTTCAGAGGTTTCGGTGTACATGATTCACTGACTGCACTGCTTCTTTGTCATAGTAAAGAATAACACTGGTTACAAAGATAGAGAAAAACATTTTCTCAACTGACAGTGACTTGGAAAAAGAGTGATATAAGAAGGAACCCAGGACAAAGACTATCTTCCTAGGGCAAGCCTCCAGAGAACTCTATCTTCTCAGTAGACACAACTTCTCCATTCTGCAACCCCCAAATAATATCACCAAAAATTGAGCCCACCATCGATGTTGTTAGACTATTCATGATTCAATCACATCCCCAGAATTCCACCTTTGAGCTGTTGTGAATGGCATTCAAGTCTTCAACACATGAGTCTTTTGGAGGGCTCACGCAAATAGCAAATGAGAATTATAGAAAGCTAGAGATGGACAAAGACATTATGTAGTTAACTAAGAAATAGCTAATAACAGATGCTAGAAAAAACAAAACTAAAGCAAAAGGAGTATGTGCCAAGGATCACAATCATACATTCCAGCAAATACTTGTCTTGTTTATTATTTATTTATTGAGTTACTATTGTTGTGGTGCTTAGTATTACTTGTTAACTAAAAAACTAGGAGTCAAGTCGATGCGCATATCTATTAAGGATGATCTAAATTAAGATTAGACTTTAAGAATGCCTATGAAGAATTATCTTGGCTGTGTTACTTACTGTTAATAGACCTGTCTTAACTGTGGGGAGAATCCCAGATTTTATATATAGTGGCAGGAATGAGTTGAGCACTCATGTGCATTCAATTCATTGTTTTCTGTATGTGACTATGGACAGAATGTGATCAGCTTCTTCAAGCCCTTGTCATTATAGTTTACTGTAACCTCTAACTGCTTTCTCCCTTAAATTGTTTTTTCAAGATATTTAACACAGCAACAGAAGAAACTAAAACAGTGGCTACCTAACTATACATAATTACTTATAAATAGATAGTTGACTAGTCATAACTAGACTAGTTAGAGAGACAACAAAATCTATTTAAAACTGGACATTCTTCTCAACTTTAACTCTTTATTACGATTTTGAGAATATCATCCCATTCATCAATGGATGTCCATATTGATATAATATGTCTCATATTGGGCTGCAATGATTTGTTCTAAACTTTACCTGTTTCTGTTTTTATTATCCTGGTGTTGAACACCTATTCTCACTGGATTGTTTCCAAAATTTCTATGCCACTATCACTTGAAGTCTAAATTAATATTCACTGGTATTAGACCACCAAAAGATAGACATATTGTCTTGCTTACACATAAGGAGAAAAAGTTGCTGGAACACAAAATCTATTTGAAGCAAGTTACTTTCAATGGGTTACATTGAAAGTAACCCATTATGCAGTAGCAGTTGTGGAAATCATGTTTGAAACTAACAAATTTCAAGGTTTGTTGGAGCTAAATTGGAGAATGATTCATGTAAATAGGTAGTTCAAGATATATTTGAATGATGCTATGATGAGTTGTGATATCCACCTTTTGTCATTGTTTTATTTCCTGGCATAACTGCCTTCTACTAAGTTAGTTTTTCCTTTGGAAGAAATGATAACTGTTTATGGCTTGCTTTATTTATGCCCCATTAAACGAGGTTATTTCTTTTAACTCATTGTTCATATTTTCAAAGAAGGAGATTGGCCAAATGCTTATTCCAGAAGTATCAGTGTAGTTCTAGAAATGAAGGCCCAATTTTAGAAGGACCTGGTGAAGAAGTATACACTTGTAGCATGTAAGGTATACCTTTGTGATAAACCTTACTAGAATCACACAATTTGAAAAGATAAGTACATTTCCCAGAAAAATACAAAGACATCATCAACTGCAGGATCCATGACCTTGTGTTCTAATATAATTTTCAAAATGAAAGTACCTAGATTCAGTTATCTATTGAGATATTCTGCATAGATTTGGCATCAGCTGTTACTGTTTATTCTAGAATATCACCTGCTGAAGGAAACAGATGCTGTTAGAATAGTGGCTCTCAACCTTCCTAATGATGTGACACTTTAATACAGTTCCTAATGTTGTGGTGACCCCAACCATAAAATTATTTTCATTGCTATAGCATAACTGTAATTTTGCTATTGTTATGAATCTTAATTTAAATATTTTTGGAGATAAAGCTTTGTCACAAGCCGAGAACCACTCTGTTAGTATTTTTGTCATCAAGCTATCTGCAATAAAGGTTGCAATTGGGAAATACAAAAGTGAAGAACATTAAATGTGAAACAAACTGTTCTTGACAGTTATGTAATGTGTGTCAATGAAAAATCGCTAATGAATATGTTATGCCATGAGAGGTCTAGAAATTCAGTGATTGCTCAAAAAGTGTAGATGTGAGTGAGTAAAGTATCACAGATAAATCTTCCTAACCCAGGAGATGAGTCATAAACTTGGGTGTTAATAGTTGTGGTTTGAATGAAAATGACCCCTGTAGGCTCATAAGGAGTGACATTTTTAGGAGGTGTGCCCTTTTTGGAGAAAGTGTGTCACTGGAGGTGGACTTTAACATTTCAGAAGCTCAAGCAGGCCTATCCAGTGGCTCACTCTTTCTTCCTGTTGCCTGCTGATCCAGATGTAGAACTCTTGGCTCCTTCTCCAGCACCATGTCTGCCTGCATAGCACCACGCTTCCCACCATGACCATAATGGACTAAACTTCTGAAACCTGTAAGTTAGCCCCAATTAAATGTTTTCCCTCATAAGAGTCACCACGATCACGGTGTTTGTTCACGGCAATAGAAACCCTAACTAAGATAGATGTCAAGGAAAAATAGGGAGAAAAACCATTTGCCAACATTGCATATTTGTAGCATATATTTGGAGAGAATCTAGCTTCAAG
>CAJQZJ010034502.1:978612-1062390 GCA_907164525.1 Lophiomys imhausi | reverse complement strand
GGGTGGGGGGGTCATCACAACATGAGGAACTGTATGAAATGGCCACAGCATTAGGAAAGTTGAGAACTACTGTTTTAGGAAAAACATCTAAAATGAACTGTATCTAAATCTATTTCATTAGAGATTCGTTTTCTTTCTTTCTGATGACTATACCATATATTAAGATCTAATAGAAATCTTTATACTTTCATAAAACTTAAGAAATGCTGCCCTATATTAACATAGGAATAAATATGCCACTAATAATTTAGCATTTGTACTTGAGAGCCAATCATTCTCAGATACTTCTAGGAACTAAGAATTTCTCTTTCTTTCTTTCTTTCTTTCTTTCTTTCTTTCTTTCTTTCTTTCCTTCTTTCTTTCTCTCTCTCTCTCATTACTTTTTTTTTAAACAAGGTCTTTCTGTGTATCCCTGGCTGTCCTGGAACTCTATGTAGACCAGGCTAACCTCAAACACACAGATATTTGTATATCTCTGCCTCCCAAGTGCTGGGATTAAAGGTATTATATAATACATTTAGCTCAAAAATTCAGAAATAAACTCAGAAAAAAGGTTGATGTGCACGCTTTCATCATTAGAGAATATGGTCAAGTATAGTCTTTGAACTTTGGATTCATATAGCCATATCCTCCTGCTGCCTTATTTTGAGCTGAAGACTAAACTTCTTGGTTCCTGGAAGAGATACCTGTTTGCTCATTTATTCAGAGGTGCCTTCCCTATGCTTCAGTCTTCATGACATTAGACCTGACTTATATTATTCTTGTCCCTCCTAGTTGTCAATGATTGTATAACAAAGAATCAGTAATCAATGTAATTATTTATGTTAGTAGGCTGAAATGTCTTTAGCAAATTCTATTATCCATTCTGTGATTTCACTTTCCATTTTACGTAATTAGGTACTATTTAATATTGTTAATCCATAAGTATAAATTAATTTTAATGTAAAAATTAAAAATAACTAAATAAGCCAGCCACAAAGAAATGATTCCACCTACATGAGGTACATAGAGTATTCACTGAAACGGGAAGTAGAATAATGGTTACCAGGGAATGTGAGGAGGAGGAAGTAGGAAGTTAATGTTTAATGGGTACAGATTTTTACCTCTGTAAAATGAAAAGCACTCTAGAGATGGGTTGTACAGCAATAGATGTTCCCAAGATTATTGAATTGTACATTTATAAATAGCTAAAAATGGTGAAGCATATTTTAGCACGATTATATTTCTTTCTCTTATCCTGTTTCTCCATTTTCCTCCCATTCAATCTACTTTCCAAATTCGGTTAGCATAGTGAATCTGAGCACATTCCTTACTAAAACTCAGAGGATAAACCGGTCTTCTACCATGATATACAAGGCTCTTCACCTAACCCCCTTAGTTAACCTCACCTTTCCACACTCCCCTATTTTGGGCCTCTCAAACCACACCAAATAGCTCTCATTTTTCTAAATGTGATATTTCATTATTCCTGTCTCTGCTTAAAATGGGTTCTCAGAGTCCCTGGTCTGTCTGCTGAGCACCTCATCCTTCTCAACTAGGCTTTACTATCTACTCTGGGGAGCAGTTTGACTAAGCAGAATATTGAGTCTTTTGTCTCACCTCTCTGTGGTTAAAGCACTCCATCACTCTAGGTACCATGTCACATTGGAAATGTTTGTTTATATGGCTGAAGCCTTCAGTACATGGAAGGACCCGAAGGGCTCATTGTTGTTTGTTAAAAAAACAAAAAGTTCAGAGCACAGTGTCAGCTATCTAATAATTGGGTTTATGCTTGTATGTTGAGGAAATAAATGGACATATAGAAAGCGTAGCACTGATCAGATTTTCTACCTGTATTTCCACTATTGCTATCAATCAAAATCCTTAAAGAAGTTCCACATTGCTGGGCATGTAGCATATATCTATAATCCTAACCCCGAGTAGACAGAAGCAGAAGGATCATGAGTTCAAGGTCACCCTGGGCAGCCAAGCAAGATTCTGTCTCAAAAAGGCAGTCAACAACAATCAGAACAGAGCAACAGAAACGTTCTGTGTTGTCATGGTAACACTCAGACTAATATTTAAGGATGAAAAAGACAAGAGGTAATCAACCTCCAATGTCTTAAAGGACCCCTTCTTCTTGCCCCCTTACAGACATGGAAGGGCTCGCTTCTAACTCAAAGACCAGAGTGATAGCTTTCACTAAGCTTGCCTGAAAAAGGATGGAAGGTAAAATTTATGATACAGCAGTGTGGGAAAGTCATATGGAAAAGAAAAATTGATAATGGGTATTCAAACTGAGCTTTTGTGTGTGTGTGTGTGTGTGTGTGTGTGTGTGTGTTTGTAAATGTTACTTTGTCATACTTTAAGCATATTATGGATAAAGTAGTTACAGATATCGCAGCTTGCAGATAGGCTTAAAATTTATAACATTGTTTATAAAGGAAACATATTTCTGAATTGGGAATACAATCAAATCTATGGAACTAGTGATAATATAGAAATGCATGAAAGAGAATAGTTTTGGTTGTAGAAAAAGTGAATTGTGTAGTTGTAATATCATATGCCTTATGACTAGATTATGCCATTTCTGTTCTGTAGTGCCCAAATGGTCCATTATTGTGAGTGAACTAAATTCTATAACAAGGCAATTGAAATAAAGTTGAAAAAATGTAACTTTCCATTTTAAGGCAGTCTCATAAAGGATCCATCATCCAATACATCCTATATTTTATCATGCAAAATGCTTCTGACTTGCTTCAGAACACAAGTGGATTGGAAAAGTGATGCACCTGCTCTCAAGTACTTTTGCAGTATGGTGTCAGACTATGAAAGTGACTTAGTGTCTTACAATGGGTCATCAGGGTAAAATACTCTTTGAAATGCAGCAATCTTCTCTAGGATCAGTGCTGCATAAACAGATGCATCAAAAATCCATATGACCCAAATGGTATTTCTGGCTATTCCCATTTCCACATCCAAATGTTTGTGATAAATTGCTCTGCAGTTGAAGGTTACAAGGCAGTGTGCAGGATTTTAGAGAAAACAGTTCATTCGCTGACACTTCACAGAAATGCTGATGAAAGAGGCTTTCTTTAAAAAAAAATTAGAAAGGAATCTAGAATTCCTTTTAAGAATCACCTATTTTCCGTTAGATAAAACAATCATGGATATCTGTCAAATACTAAACACAGTCTGTCAATCACACCAAAACCCCACCCCTCTCTGTTTTCAAGAGCTTGTCTTCTTATTGTAAAATTAGCTTTTAACTATTTCCAAAGCAACCAAATTATATTGCTGAGACATGTGTCTGAAATGTGTGACAGGTTGTTTGGATTGTAATTCCAAGGCCCCAGTTATGACAACAGCTAACTCACCTCCTCATTCAATAGAGCCTTGTGTCTACATAATGTCAAACAAATGGTAGGGCACTAAACAAATAATGAGCTCATTCAGAAACCTGCAGAGTGTCTCAAGTTGTGCTATCAGGTTGTGCTACTCTGTGAGTTGAAAACTTGAAATTCTTCTGAGAAGCACATTGAGGTGTGTACTCTGGCAGTCATGTGATATATGGAGGGATTGCCTGGGACATTTTTCTCATCTTGTCTAGGTACATGGTACTAAGCATGCTGAGAACACTTGTTCTCTAAATATTTCAATAAATGAAAACCAAAGAAAGACCCACAACATTTTTGGATGTGGACTAAATTCAGCTATTTATATTAATATTTTAATTATTCATTTCACAACAGTTTAAAGGAATCACTGCACAGACATTAACAACATATTTTTAAATATTTATTTATTTATTTATTCAAGTTACATCTTGATCATAGCCCCCTCTCTCCACTCCTCCCAGTCCCATCCTCCCACCCTCTTTCTCCTCTCCCTCCTTTCCTTCTCCACATGTGAGGAGGTCCCACTCCTATCCAGCCCCCTCAGTTCATCAGTCACATGAGGGCTAAGAGCTTCTGTTTGCACTGGTGCCCAACATGGCTACCCAGCCAGAGTAAGTTGTTCCACTAACAGGAAACAGAGCCCAGGACAGACACTGCCCCCCCCTCCCCGACTTCCAAAGGTATCTGTATTAAGGCAAAGTTGCCTATCATCTATATAAGTATGGGGGGGGTCCCACATCAGATCAGTGTATGCTTTTTTTTTCTTCTTCTTCTAGATAGATAATAGAATATTATTATTAGCTGCCAAATACATATGAATTGGACATTGGGAATGTATGTTATACCTTTTAAATTTCATAATTGCTGCCTAATTGTTCTTATAGGTTTGTATTGTATTTATTGTTATAAGAAGAAAAAAAAGAGGGAGGAGGAATAGAGACCTGCAGGGGACAAGAACACCATATGAAGATCAACAAAACCAACCAATCTAGGCCCCTAGAATCTTATAGAGACTGAAAAACTAAGAAATATATATTTTAAATGTTACTCCAGAAGTATCCTTGACTATAGCAAATAAAGATGATTGCTCTGTCTGTTTGGTGACTTGGGGCAGGGATGAATTCAAACATCCATCATCTGAGTTAGGGTTGTATGGCTGTGAGGAGATACCATGACTATGGCAACTCTTATAAAAGAAAAAAATTTAGTTAGGGCTGTCTTACAGATCAGAGGTTTATTTCATTGTCGTCATTGTGGGAAACTTGGTGGCACGCAGGCAGATATGGTTCTATAGAAGGAGATGAGAGTTCTACATCTGGATCAGCAGGCAGATAGTTGAGTCATTGGGCCTAATTTGAGCATCTGAAAGCTCAAAGCCGCCTGCTCTAACAGTGACACACTTCCTCTAACAAGGTCACACCTACTCCAGCAAGGCCATACCTCCAAATAGTGCCCCTCCCTATGAGCCTTTGGGGGCCATTTTCATTCAAACCAACATACCAGTGTATTCAGAAGACTGTAAAGAGGAACAGATAAAGGACTGACGTGTTTAGGGGATACAGCAAAGATTTGGAGACTTGGGTCTTGCTTTTTAACATGGGTACAATGTTACTTCTCTGTATCTTCTTCTTTGCATCTCTGTATTTATGCTTTCATTCTGTATACTTTCCTCCAATTTCCAACAAAATGCACATTCAATCACTGTCCATTCCCAACATTCCCATCAGGACTACTAATTCTACAGTCACATTTAGTATGGGAGGCTTTACTAGTACAGTAAGAACCATGGCTTGTCTATACAATCAGACTATAATAAAATCGAACAGAGAGTTTGTTATTTCTTACAGTAGCTATTTAATGGTAGGCATTTCTTTTGCTCTTGCAAGTTGTTTTCATTCTCTTTTATTATTGTTGTAATGTTGCTATTAGTTTTAAGGCACAATCTCATTCTATAACTCAGACCGCCCTTGTACCTATTATATAGAGTAGGCTAACCTCAAATTTAGAATCCTTTCTCCTGGGCCACATCGCTACTCCCAGGCTAGTGTGGACTCTAGATTGAGGCTGTATCTCAAAAATAACAAAAGAAAAGGAAAGAAGAAAATTATTGTAGTGAATGTAAAATGAATTGATACATAGGAAGTATCATGCTTATCACAGTGTTCAGCACACTGTAAGCATTAAATGTTACATATTAAAACTGTAAATTTAATGCCAAAGCAAAATGACAAGGTATATTATAAAGACCGAGTTTCCTCACCAATTACACTCATAGAATTTTGCACTTAAAGCATACCTTATAGAGCTGATAAGGTAGTTCAACAAGTAAAAGGGGCTTTCTGTCAAGCCTTATAATCTGAATTTGATTCCCTGGGAGCTCTTCTATAAATTAAACAAACAAACATTTTTTTTGTGTGTGTGTGAAGGCACTTAGAGATAATCAATTTCTTATTTTTCTTTGATTTACAGGATCTTGAGAATCTGAAAAAAATGTGATGGAACCTCCCCAAGAAAAACAACACTGTAGTGCACTGAATAATGGCTCCCAAAAAGATGTATTCATAGTGGAATCCCCAGAACCCATGAACATGATATAACTGGAAAAAAAGGAGCCTTCACAGGTCTCATAAATCCTGGATCTTAAAATGAGAAGATCATCTTAAGTTTTCCAGGTGGGTCCTAAATCAAGTAGCAAGTGTCCTTAAACAAGTAGTGAAAGTAAACACAGAGGGGGCAATGAAGGAAGAGGAAGAGATGGGACTGATAAAGGCCAAGAAATGGTGGCAGCCACCACAAGCTGGAAGAGACAAGGAACTTGTGCTCCTTCTGGAGCCTCCTCAGGGACTTTCACTCCACTACAACCTTGCTTTGGATTTTGGTGTCCAGTCCTGTGAGAAAAAAAAAAATCTCTGTTTTTGCAACTCATCAACTTTGTGGTCAATTTTAGAATGGCAATAAACTGATAGAAGCCCAACAGATATTCTCCAAGGTATGGGTTCCAGTCAGTCTGGAGCCAGGGAACAGAAACATTGCTCCAGTCTTCTCTTATCAGTCAGTAAACTGGAACCAGAGACTCAGATGGGCCCCGTGGTTAGACTTTGACTTTGTGGAAGGAGGGCTGCTGGTTGCAACCCAGAGAAACTGGTGAGATGAGAAACAGCTGGATAGCAGGCAATGCAGATTTACTAGCGGAGCCTGGTAAACAAAAGGGTAGGACAAAAAACTTCTCCCTGCACTCCATCATCATGGGAGTCCTTCCTGCTTCTCTAAGAGTCCTGCTTTTCCGTACTCAAAGATTTATAAAGAACATAGTCACCCCGAGAATAAATTTAAAAGTACATTTAAAAATTACACAGTGGTCGTGGGGACATCACTTGTACAAGTGAATTAAGAGCTTGAAAATATGACTTAATGGATCAACTGTACAGAAATCTTTCTCAGAAGAAAACAGGCAGGTGAAGTAAGAGCATCACTGTTGTAGACACCAAGCTTGAAGCTACCTCTAGAGAAAGCATCTGTTCTGTTAATTTTGGAAATCAGGAGATTGGGTCCTGGTGTGGGTTGATTTGTGTTCCTTACAAAGAAATGCCTTAAATCTCAGAACTTGAGATATGAACTCATTTGGAAGTAAGAGATTTCAAGACAACATCAACTTAAGGTGAAGTCATTGAAGTGATTCTCTCACCTAAATACAACTGCTCTACTTTTGACGATAAGACAGAACCCCCAAAGGGAAGAATACCATGTGGAGACAAGGACATCCAGAAGGCAGATGGTCATTTGAGGATGCAGGCAGAGACTGGAGTTATGGTACCACAAGTCAAAGAACACCTGAGGCTACCAGAAGGTTGGAAAATCAAGGAAATATTCTCCTCTGGAGGCTTCAGTGCAAGTGCGGCCCTGACAGAAGATTTTGTTTGAACTTCTGGGCTGAAAAACTGTGAGATAGTATACTTTGATTACTTTAAGCCAGATAGTTTGTTGTTTTGTTATGTACGTCTAGAACATGAAAAAAAAAAACAAAAACAAAAACACTGTTTTTGGCTTTGCGTATGACATTTACTAAACAACTAATAGCCCGGCACTACAGTAGACCCTGAGGAAATTACAGGATAAAACAAATCCTTTTCTTCCTCCCAAACAGGATTCAATTTTCTGGATGGGTTAGGAAATTTATAAGTATCTAGAGATGCTTTTGCCCAACCACTGACTTACCAACTCCATTTATATTTTCTTATTAATTCTGTATCTAAAGTGTGTAGATGACCTAAAGGTCTGATTTCACCTGGTATTTCTGCTTCACATTTATTCAGAAACATCATTCACACATCTCTTCTCTCTTCTGAGAAGACTAAGATGGAAAACTTTTATTTTCTTTCCTGTCCTTATGTTTCCTAGGGAATTAATTCATATTCTCAATAACATTCCCTCTGCTCAAAAATGAAGAGCCCCACATATATTTTATGAAACTCTGTGCAGAAACCACACCGTGGCACTGTTTCATTCCCAGAATTTAATAAAATGCACAGTTTATTTTATGTCACAATATGAAGCATTAGCCTCATGGTTTATGATGTGTGTATGTGTGAAGCACATGTAAGGCCAATTAAATCAATCTCAGGATGGGGAACATAGCTCAGTGGTAAACCACTTGCCTAGTGTATGTGAGGTCCTGATTTTGATCTCCAGCAACATGCACATATAAGCACACATAAGCACAAACACACACACACACACACACACACACACACACACACACAATCAACCTAAGTAAGAGAAACTAGGTCTTATGCTTTAGACCCTTGCTCCCACATAATATAGACACTAGAAAATTATAAAGGTAGGAGTCATTTATCTTTATTTCTTAGCCGTACTTATGATTACTGAGAAGTCTTTTTTTTGTGAGGCTTGGAGGATGGAACCCAGAGCTTTGAATATGCTAGGCAAGAGCTCTACGACTGAGCTCTATTACCAGCTTAAACCCTCATTTTCTAGTATGCTTCTGCCTTTTCGTCTCTTCCTAGCCAGCCAGTATAAGGGACTTTGCTCTTTGATTCTTCTCACATTCTTGGCTTCATTAACATGATAGCTTAGCTTGGGAGGAACTAACTAGCAAAAAGTGTACTATGTGACCCTTCAAAATAGTGGATATTTGTGTGTGCCACCATGCCCACTTGTTTGTTTTTTAGTTTTTCCCATTCTCCTTGTTTTGTACAACCACCTCACTACATAGAATAGAGTGATATAAAACTTATGTAGCCCAAGTTGGCCTTGCACTTAAAGTACTCTTGGATCAGCATCCCTAGAATTGCAGATGTGTATCACTGTGCCTCGCCAGCAGAGATATCCCTGAGATCAAAAAGCCCTTAACACCAACTAGAATTTAGCTTGAGTGACTAATTGGATGCAGTGAATGAATCCTTTGCTGTAGAGGTCTTGAATCCTTTCATGGTCGCTTCTTTGGTTTCAATTGACATCTGTTGAACATGTATTCTTTGCTTGATGTGTCACTTATATTGTGGTTTATAGCAATCCATGAAGAACATGTTGACATTCTCATTGCAAATAGAAGGAACAGAGAGTCAAACAATAATAATAACACATCCATGTGCAGACAGCATGAAGATGTCAAAGTCGAAAGCAGTTTCCCACATTCTGTAGTCCCCAGTCTGATAATCTTTCTTTGATACTACAGTCATTTTTGATGTGTTCTAGATAGAAAGAATGCCTCCTACATGCAAGATTCACTCCGAATCTTATAGGATGATACAGAGTTAGGTACCTTGGAACTCCCTTATTCTCAAAGGTACATTCTAAAATCAACGCCAGTTGTGTGTATATCCACAGACAATATCAAACCCTATACATTCTGTGTTCTTCTATGCATATATAACTATGGTAAAGTTTAGTTTATAAATTAGGTATGACACTATGGTTTACATGTAAAGGGTCTTCCTCCATGGGCTCATGTTTTAGATAACTATTTCTTATCTGGCGATACTGATTTGGGGAGAAAGCTATGGAGCCTTTGAGACTGTGGGTTACTTAGAAGATGAGACTGTTGGTCGGGGTCAAGTGGGGGGTATCAAAATTACTCAAAAGCTGTGCTCACTTTTGGTTCTGACCCATGCTCTGCTCTCTGCTTTCTAATTTACTCTCCCACAGCTGTGGATGGAACAGCTCCAGGCACTGTGCTTTCTTCTCTGTGATGGACTGTACCTTTAAACTGTGAATCAAAATAAATATTTCCTCCCTTAAGTTAATTTTTTCATCTGTTTTGTCAAAGCAATAAGAAAAGTCACTAATACACTAAATAAGAAATTTAACAGTGATACTTAACAACTAAATAGAACAATTATAACAATTGTAATAAAATCTTTAGCACTATATTACTTGTGCCTTTGGGGGCCTTTGTTAAACAAACTAGAGGATGCTTAAATACAAGCATAGATTGTTAAGCAAACTAGAGGATGCTTAAATACAAGCATAGATGATATGACAACCAGCACTATTAAGTTACTTACAAGTGGGTAGTGTTCACAGTCTAGGTACATTGGCTAAAGGGCATTGTCATGGGCAATAAGGAGGACAGTAGGAGACTTTCTTATGCTACTCAAAATCATACAGTTTAAAGCTTATGAATTTGTTTTAACCAGTTAGGATGTCATACAGTGACTTACACTGATCTGGCACTCAGTATATTGCCCACACTGACTTCAAATGTACAGTGATCCTCTTGCCTTAGCCTCCCAAGTGTTGGTATTACATTTTGAACAAGCTTGTCAGATTTAAGGTTTTTATTCACTGAAAATTCTATTGGTTTCAAACTCCAATTGGCCTTTTGGAACTAAAGCCATGGAAAACAAAACCATATATAAGGTATGACTATTTTATAGTATGCCCATGTCCCGTAAGAACTTAAAATCTATTCTTATAAAAACATATCAGGTGGTCATTGCCTCATGTGCATGGCCAGACTATCTTACAAGCTGCTTTACCCACTACTAAGGAATGAGAGTCATCAGGATTGGGGAGAAGGAGAAATTGCCACTGTTTTCACACAGATATTTCCTTGTATATGAAAGTCTGAAGGCCTATTTCCCTGTAAATGTCTGCTTTCCCTCAGAAAGCAGTTTTCCCTCAGAAAGCAGTTGCCTTCTGTTCACTTCCTTCAATTACCTTAAATTCTCCAAGAAGTTAGCTGTTTTATTTAGTTGTCTTATTTCTGTTTTGGAAAAGAAATTCCTGCATTGCCAGAGCCTACTCTGTCTAACAATGAGAAGTTTCTATAACTACATCTGATACTTTCTCTTCATTCATAGCATCCCTAAAATCCCACACATAAGATCTTCTCTAATTTTTAGTTCATCTGTAAACTTTATGCTTTCTTTTTTCCATATATGCTAACTCTCCATAAGGGAATTCAATATTAGCCTCTCATATGTCACCATAACATGTTTTAATTATTCACCCACAAATTCCTGTTATACAGACTTTGAAGAATACACTGTACATAGATATTAGTCATAGAAAAAAAAAGACATTACCATACAGTTTCTCTCAAACAACTCATTGTGAGAGATACAGATAGACAGGCTGTGTTTGGGGTTATTATTACTGTGATAAAACATCGTGGCCAAAGAAATGTGGGGCAGAAATAGGTTTATTTGGCTTATATTTCCACCTCACAGTTCATTATTGAAGGAAATCAAGACAGAAATGCAAATAGGGCAGGACCCTGGCGGTAGGAGCTGATGGAGAGGCCATGGAGGAGTGCTGTTTACTGGCTTGCTCATTATGACTTGCTTTTTTGTAGAACTCAGGACCATCAGCACAAGGATGGCACCACTCACGATGGACTGGGCCCTCTCCCATCAATCACTAATTAAGAAAAGCCCCTACAATTGGATATTATGGAAGCATTTTCTCAATTGATGTTCCCTCCTCTCAGATGACTTTAGCTTGTGTCGAGCTTGACAAAAACTATCCAGCACACATATCATTACAATGTAGTAGGATGTGATTAGCTTTGCATCCCAAGTGTGGCCAGGATACCGTGAAGGCCATAAAAGAACATCTAGCCTACACTAGAAAGCTTGAAGAAAGGCTTCACAAGGAGGTAATGGCTAAGCCGTCTGAAGTCGAAAGTAGTGAAAAGAAGGAGGTGAGAATGAAGAGATAGAGAGAACACAGAAGGTGTCATGCCACTGGGACATGAGCAGGTACTTAAAAGTAACTACTCAATGTCAATAGAACATGGGGTATGAAGTGAAGAGAAGAATGAAAAAAATCTAGAAATAAGACCTGTCAATCATGTCTGGACTTTATAGTGAAAGGAATCTGGAGCACTACTGAACACTTGTAAATAGAACGGTGGTGATGGAGCTCAGACAATAATACTTCATAAATATGGCATCTTGGCACAGTGAATACCACCAGTTAAAGAGATTCAATAAGCCCTAGAAACCAAGTCTCACCATTTGTCCCCTTCTTTCTCTTGATCATTTATTCTCCCAACATGAGTTATAGAAAGCAGGAATCCTATCCTTCAAGATGGGTAATGGAAATCAGAACCCCTCTTCATTAAAGAAAGCCACAAAAAAAAATCTTCTTTTTTTCTCAGTCTAAAAGCGATTGTTCATATCATTCTGTCCACTCACATTTACATATACCTACTCTTAATTAAACAAAGAATAAATGTTTTCTGAGACATTTGAGTCTTCAGAACTAAGTGTTCTTATATAACATAAAACTGTTTTTATATTCATTTTGTTCTAGGGATCAATTCTGGGATGCACGCATATTAAGCAACTGCTCTACTGCTGAGTTACATCCCTGCCCCCGGCATCACATAAAACTTTGATTCGATAATTTTGCTATGGTGTTGCATATTTCTGCTTAGATAGTGGAAAGATGAGATAGTGGAAAGATCACATTTGTGCATTTATAAATGCATCTCTTAGTTGTGTGACTAATGCCAGATAATATCCAGGATGTTATATTATCCAGATAATATTGAGGATGAGATTGGAGAAAATCATAAAGGAGTGAAAGCCAGGGGTAATTAGAGCCTGAAAATGAAAGAGTGACACTGGCTAAGAAACGGTAACTTGAGATTTGTGCGACTGATTCATAATATTTGGTGAGAGAGAGGGGACATTTGTATAGATCTGCTGTGGTTCTGGCTTGGATAGTTAGGCAATTAGATCAATGGTGATATCATTCATGATGATAGAAGATGTAGGCCTATGATAATGATGCGATTCATTCTATTATTCCAGCAAGACATTTGCTACATGGATCTTAAAAGAAATCTAGATGATATTGCTTTTGGAGTCACTACTCACCATGTTCCTTATCAATTTTTGTGGCAATAAAATAATCTTTGAATTTTGGTTTAAAGATATGGCTCAGTTGGTACAGTGATTGCCTATCATGCATGTAATTCTAGAATCGATTTGAGCAGTGCATATAACACTTGTGATGCTGCACAACTGTAACCTCAGCCCTGAAGAGATGGAGGCAGGGGTATCAGAAATTCAAGATCGTGTTTGGTTACAAGGCGAGTTTGAGGCCAGGCTGGGATACATGAGACCCTGTCATATATTTATATCTTGGGCTTCTAAATTCTTGACTGCAAAAATAACTTTCAAGTATCCTTGAAACATTTTCATAGAGCATGCCTTCCTGGCCCAGTCTAACTACTGTTGACTGAGTATAGGTGTTTTGTCTCATTTGCTAATTGTGATAGATACAAGTGTTAATGTATTCCTCACAGGGTAATAAAAGATCTAAGAAAATCAAGCTTGGTATTTGTTGGTCTTGTTCCCTAGTTAAATACCACATATGCACCAAGGACATTGGATGGCCTCCAAAACCTCCTAAAGAACAAGTTTCAGTTGCTCTGGATGGCATTCAAGTTCCTCAATAATTTGCGCTAACCTTACATAATTGAACTCAACTTTTCCAAACATACACAGAAGCTGTCTGTTACAATTAGAGCAGTCTACTTTCTTGTCGTGCAAACAAACCAGGCAGTTTTATAATAGAGCTTTGATAATATTATTATTTATAGAGGCAGAAAGATGTGAATTTTTTTTCTTTCTCTTCATTTGTTACATCACAAATCAATGAGGGAAAGACATAATCAAAAAATTTACAGGGGCAGGATTTTCAGCAATGAAAACTCAAGTACACAAGAAAATTCTTCTATGCTCATATTCAGTGAAGGATGGATACCTATGTACAAATGAGATTGGACAAAAAGGAATAATGTCCTAGAGACAGAAAGGCCTGTTTACTCAGATTGTTCTTGTTTTTTTTTTTTTTTTTTTTTAGGTAGCAGTCTTTCCTTTCGAATATGGAGGAATTTATGTCTTGCTTTGGGGAAGAGGGGTTCTAGTCTTCCTCTGATTCTCTTGGGAAAGAAGAAATGGGTTTGTCATGATTCATTTTGAGGAGAAAAAGAGGTCAAGAAAACTGAAAGACAGAATGATGGCAGGAAAGAGAGAGAAGAGAGAAGAGAGAGAGAGACAGACAGATTTAGCTTCTGCAGATACCCAGCCTCCTACAGTGTAAAGCAGTAGACACACTTTGTGGTATGTGCTTCTGGGCCTCAAGTTAGTCTGTGTTCTTCGAGTCATGCCCTTTAACCAACCTATTCATTTACAGACTCTTTGTTGACCAACTCCTGTGTATCCTGATCAGAGGCTATATAGCCATTTCTAATTGCTTTCCTACTTTGGGGAACAGGGCTACAGTGCCCATGTATTCATAACTAGCAATGAGTGTGAAAAGTACATATGTGATAACCAAGAGAAATGATATAAAACGAAGCAATTCAGTCATCTGAATTGTTTCAATTAACCCCCTGTGTAGTTAGTTAAGTATTTTGTCTCACTCGTGACATCGGAGGTTCTGGACACTGGGTCCAAGTTGAGACTTCATGGCACCATCTCATGATAAGTATTTACTAGCGCTTCCATGTTTTTGTTTGGACTAAGGGCTAATGCTCTTTAGAGATGAGCAGCATTTGTTAAGTGTGGCCATGCTTGGCAACTACGAAGGTAGTGCACAAGGAAGACCAATGAGAGTAAGATTAAATTCAGCCAAATACATTTGAACAGAGATTAACTCTTCTGCTGAGTAAGCTGAGCTGCAGTAAACCCGATCCTGCCATCTTCCAAAGAGCTATGGAAGTAAATCACCTTGTGGGTGAAACAGAGTTGGTCTTCGTTTGCAAGGAGATTTTAAGTGTCTCTGTGGTTAAGCTGTCTGCAAAAATCTCCCTGTCTTTAACATCTGCTCTGTCTTCAAGTCTTCAAGTTACCCTGCACATTTTTGGAGACTCCGTGAACATGAGCAAGGAGCCCTCATTTTTGTAGTGTCCGCAAAGCCAAAGGAACATTAATTAGATGCAGGAAGGGAGGAAGGCAGGGAGCTGGTCTTTGCAAAGAAAGTTAGTCTATTCCCTGGGAAAGATGTGAAACATGAGTTCAGGGAGTAGAACAGAAACCTTTTAAACTCTCAGTAGCTAGACTAGCAAGTGCGTGGAAGGGTACACCACATGGTAAAACATGGTGATAAATAGGTCAGGAATTTCCTGTAACCTTGGAAGAGAATGTGACAGGATCACAACCACTTGAAAACACTTTGAAAATGTTAAGGAAAACTTTCTCTCGAAAGACCCACATACTAAATATTTTAGCCTTTGTGAACTACTTTTCTGTAATCTCTATCATGTTTTAGTGTTTGTTTTATCCAGACTTTTTAAACGGGAACTGAATTAAACAATCTTGAATGGGAGCTGGCCAAAAAAAGCAGCCACCAAGAAACTATCTTTGGCCCATCCTTGTTCAAGAAGATAACGATTGTTTAAATTTTGATTCAATTTCAACTTGAAGAATAAGTTATTGAACCGCTATGCTCAAATAGGCAAATATGGCATTGGAAGTTGAAGGTAAAGGTAGGCATGTTTAAGAATGAGGAAAAGACTTATTCTTGTCCTATCCTACTGGTCTCAGTAAAGAGAAGTAGCTGGAGACAGAACATATTGAGTAAATCTAAGGTCTGTGAAAAAGTTATACAAAGTAGAGAGAGAGAAAAAAAACACTCGTGAATGTGATTTAAACAGGACACTGAACATCTGGCCAAATTCACGCTGGAGAACTCCCCCGGGAGCATTGAGCACCGACCCAAGCACAGTCTGGAAGCTGGGGTCAAAGGAAGGCAAATGCTGAGGGTTTCTTTTTAACCACAAAGGCAGAAAAAGTTCTGGGTTTTGTATTGTAATTACCAAGCATTTGAGGCAGAGCTAAGGGAATAAGTTGAAATCTCTGCAAAATGTAACTTACCTGCCTGGGATCCATCTAAAATACCTCATAAGGTAAACCTTCACTGCATGTAAAGAAATTATGCCTGAGAAATTGTAGTCTGGGGACCCTGAGAGTTTCTGGTGCAGAGGATGGAGAGGATGGCAATTTGCCTTTTCCCCTTCCCCCACAAGAACCACTTTTCACTGGGACAACAAAGCAGGCTGAGAAGGTAGAAGCAACATAGCATGGAAAAAGCACTTGATAATAAGCTTTTTAGAACGCAAAGGAGGGGCTCCCCCAGATGCTGAATGAAAAGACCCGAGGGCAACAAGTCTTAAGCCAAGATCAACTTGTCAAGATAGGAAGAACAATGCTTCCCCCACCCAGCAATAGCACAAGGCTGGGGATTTAAGACAGGATCAATTCTTGGAGCCTAACTGGGAGGGGAAGGATGGGCAGCATGGGTGGTAACTACACTAACCACAGGTGTCCTGAAAAATAACCATTGAGTTCATTTTCTAAGGTATTTTCTTAACTCTTGTTTGATCTGAAGCTCACAACAAGACAGTAGATACTAAGACACGACAATGATTTTCTCAGTTCTTTTTTTTCCAGAAAAACAAAATTGAGGCTCAGAAGGGTTAAGCTGTTGCTTAAGTGTGCAGAGCTTATAAGAAGTAGCATTACCAGAGTCAAATCTCTTCTTCTCACCTCCCACCTGTCTCTGTCTCCCAACATCTCTTCTCTCTCAGTTCAGTTTGTTTTATTGTTTTTTTTTTTTTTTTTTTTTTAGGTAAGCTCTTGCTAATGGAGCCCAGAATAGCCTCCAATTCCTGATTCTCCTGCCTCCTACCTTCCTTGTTCTAGGATTACAAGTGTCCACGACCACCCCTGGCTTTGGTTTTGTTTTTAACTGACATCCTAATTGTACATATTTATGGGGTATAATGCGATTTTTCCCACGTGTTCACATTGTTTAATAATCAAATCAGTCTGTTAAATACAGCTATCACCTCATACACTTATCAGTTCTTTGTGGTAAGCACATTAAAAAATTCTCTAGAAATTTTGAAATATATAATGCATTACTGTTAACTACAGTTACCCTTATGTGCATTATAACAATTCAATGCGGTTTCTATCTAAATGTAACATTGGTTGTACGTGAAATGACTGGCAAAGAAATACATGCTTGGAAGAAGTGACCCAGCTTGGAGATATATACAAATGACCAGCTAGACAAGAAAGGTGATAACGTTAGGAAAGACAACATTTCAGAGAACTATGAGTTAAAGGGACTTTTAAATTGAAATGGTTCTGAATCCACTATCTGTCTTTCAAGAAAACTGACCTGAGATTTGCAAAAATGTTGAAGACAACCAGGGAAAACTGAGAAGATGGAAACAGGGCAACTTTGAGGAGTTATCTCAGGCAGAGAGAGAGCACTGTAAAGGAATTGTTTTACCCCTCGTGATGAGAATAGTTGTCTCAAATCTAATTTAAATGCAAAAATAAGAGTATAAATTACTCAGTTTATAACAATATAAAGCAAAAAAACATGTTATCATGAAACAATTCCTATATCCCCCCAAACCTTTACTTACTATTTATTATTTGCTACATATAACATGTTTCAGGTTTGGTAGACACAGCAGCTAAGCACTTTGTCAGGACCTCAGGGGGACCTTCAAGTTGAGCTAGCTATGCAAAAACCAAAATTGTCCCAAAGCAATGTGGTAGGTAATATGATAGAGATAGGTCTCAAAGGACAATGGGGAAGAGAACCAAGTAGGACCTGTACTGCTCACCCGGCTCTAGCTCTCTGGACCCCATCACCTAATGCCTGCACTACTCCCACAGGATGAGAGAAGGGATCACTGAAATCCTGGAAACATGATATCACAAGAAACATGACACTTGGTGAGAGTGAGCACATAGCAAGTGAAACACAAGATACTGTTCTATTGTTCTTTAGGGAGATAAAAATTTTCATTTTAAATAATAAAAATAGAAAATAATGAACCATGAGGAACTAAGAACTACTTCTCTCTCGCAAGCTGACCCAGTCTTGTGGAAAAGAGACTATTGTTTTTTTTTTCCCATAGGGTTGTAGGTGATGAGATAGCCGACTGGGTAAAGTTGTTTGCAACAGAAGCCTGGCAACCTGACTTCCATCACCTGACATTAAGTAAAAGTGGAAGGACAGAACTCTGTCCACGACATTGTTCTCTAGCTACCATACAGGGCACACACAGCCATATACATTATATAAACACACTATACAATTAAAAAAGAAAACTAGGGGGATAAGACATAATGCTTGTGAGAAATGTTTGATTAGTTAATGTCACTTGGCTAAAAACTTGACAGGAGTAGTTGTTTGGAATGTCAAGAGTCCACATTCATGTTCACTGATTCTAGGAACAGTGAGAGAAAAGCTCATCCAAATGGAGGTGAAATTTATTGCTCAGGACTCCCCTGGGCTAATTTTTATCATGCCTGTAGTTGATATGGAGGAAACCATAGGAACAAACAAACATATAGCCAGGGTGGAATGGAATATACAACAAGAATGTCAAATACTTTGTTTTAGCCATTTATTGTCTCTTGTACTGGAGCTGGAGAGATGACTCAGTGGTTACGAACACTGGCTGCTCTTCTAGGGGAACCAGTGTCAATTCCAAGCATCCACAAGGCTCACAACTGTCTGTAACAATAGTTCCAAGGAATTCAACACCCTCTTCTGGCCTATGTGGGTACCAAGCATGCATATGCACAGACTTATATGCAAACACCAACACACATAAAATAAATAAGTAAAATTAAATATAAATAAATATATTAGTACTGTTATTACTAATACAGCTATTGTAGTACTCATGGAATTTCATGAAATCATGAATCCTTAAAAGTCCTCAAATACCTACCTTCCATTCCAATATCCCTTCAAGATGTAATGTTCATCAAACATTCCAATTGCTGAGAACAATGAGTGGTGCTCAGTGAATGTTCAGTAAACATTTGTCAAAACAGAAACTTAACAAATTGAGACTTAAAAGATTACATTGATCTATTCAATTTCACACAACCAGCTGGCTATGTGGATCTTAATCTAGTTCTACATGACTGAAAAATCTCTTTGTTCTTTTTTTTTTTTTCCATTTTACTATGTTTGCCCCTGGGCCACCTATTTCCAGTTTCTTCATAGCATGAGTGCTAATATGCCTGTTACTCCCAAGACTCCATCTTTTCACTCATCTCTTGGCAAAACACTGTTAAGCTTGAGGAGATGAGTCTCAACACTTAGAAATGAAATGTGTGTACAGCTATTCTCACATCACCTTAAAGGTCTTAGCCCAAGAAGGAATCTAGTAACTTACAGCTGGTATCTGCTTAAGGATTTTCAACACTTTAAGTAAAACCATTGATTGTTTTAGATTTGAAACTACTAAAGGGAGAGAATAAACTTCTAGTCAGTCTTGGTGACTCATACGTTGATTCACAGAACTCAGGGGATAAGGCAGACATGAGTTTGGAGTTCAGTGTGGCCTCCACAGGATATTCTAGTCTAGCTTGTGGTATTCAACAGAACCTGTTTCATGTGGAGAGAGAAAGACAGAGAGGGGATAAAGATAAAGAATAGATAGATAGATAGATAGATAGATAGATAGATAGATAGATAGATAGATAGATGGATGGAGCACAAGCACTCTGGATAGTTTGTTGACAGCATTACTACAAACAGCAGTATGAACTAATATTTGCATACGCATGTCATTTTATCCTTGACACCATCCTCTCAAGTAAGTGCTAGTAGCATCCATATTTTATTGTATTTTGTTTTGTTTTGTTTGCTTGCTTGAGACAAGGTCTGCATATATAGCCTTGGTGGGTCTGGAATTCTTTTTTAAGACCTGGTTGGTCTTGAACTCATACAAATCCTACATCTCCTGCCTCCTGAGTTCTGGAATTAAAGGCGCGTGCCATCACACCCAGCTCATTTTATTTTTATGGAACCATGTGTATTTTCTTTTAC
Source organism: Lophiomys imhausi (assembly GCA_907164525.1). Lineage (NCBI taxonomy): Eukaryota > Metazoa > Chordata > Mammalia > Rodentia > Muridae > Lophiomys > Lophiomys imhausi. The sequence goes on along the minus strand of CAJQZJ010034502.1, from coordinate 1,042,663 downwards.
CTCATTACAAAAGCACTGCAATTATCGATGAAAGCCACATATTTAGTTGTATGGTTTGAGGGGAAGAATCCAAACTCAGGTCCCAAGACTTGTTTATCAGGTGCTTTAACTACAGTGCCATATGCCTAACCTGACACTCATATTTTAGAATTGAAGAAACGAGAACCCAAAACTTTTCCAAAGTCACATAGATTGTGAACAATATAATAAAGACAAAGGAAATGATATCCTCGGGATGTTGAAATGTCCATCTGCTCTGCTGATCAGGACTGTAAGAGAAGAGTGAATGAGGTGAGCATTACAGCTTACAGGAGTTCTAAGTTCCTGGAAGTTCCAGGTCAAGTGCATCATCCTGCCTCCTGGAATGCTTCTGACAAATGAATGGAGGAGAGTTAAGTGACTTTGCAATGCCAGGCTTCATGACACGACTTCATTTCACTTAATCCTTACAACAACCCCTTATGGCAGAGAATTTGCTGTGATTTTATAGGAGAGGAAGTTGAAGTCCATGGCGATTAAGTAATTTACCTCCTCATTAAATTGTGGCTCTATGTTGGAATCCAGGCTTGAGTGGCTAAAGAAGTCTCTATGCCTTTTCCACCGACTTCACAATTCTGGCTTACTATTTAACCCTTCCCAGGTTAGGTATTTATACTTTAACAATGGCCTTCCTGTGTGAATTTCACAGGACAGTGGCAGACCTGAAAAGACTGTCTGACTGAGGCCTGCAAGGTGGGCCTGTCTTAAATCACACTGGAGTGGCATGGAACTGCTTTCCCCGAAGTTCTAAAAGTAAAGTAGCAAGTCAGAGAAGAAAAATCTCTACTCCAGTCATAGGCTTCTTTGCCTTGAACTGAGATAACAAGTCTCGCACACTCTGGTCACTACAAAAACAGAATGCAAAATCAATCAAGAGTTTATTTAGTTTATTTACAAAGGATAAGGTCAGAGGATGAACTTCCTGCTAACATTTAACATGCTTACTGGCTCAGCTGTTTGACTTCCCTCTGACACACTTTCAGAGCTATTTTTTTAATCACTAACTCCAATAGCAGCCCCCTTCACAGCCCACCACCTCTTCTTCATACTCCATACATCCCTCTTGGTCTAATAACCTAGGAATTTACAAACAAACTCTACTCTGAAGTATGGGCAGCCTGGACTTTTGCAGAAATTCAAACTGTTGAAGGAGATATGGTATTTAGTTAAACTGAAGTGAAGGCCGGTATAAATCATAAAGAGGTGAACCCAGGTTAGTCAAACGGGACCCTAGGAGGTATTTGGGGAATAGACTTGCAGGCAGTTTTATTTTCCTACATTTGATTTATTTTCAAAATCTTGAGGCTCAAAAGTACCCCATGAGTAACTTGGCTCTCAAATGCTGAACAGGTCTTGGCCTTAGAGCAGAGTTCTGTTGCTATTTCCTGAATTCCCACATTGCTGTTCTCCACACATGGATCAGGCTTCAAACTTCCTGTGTCTGGAGTATGTGTGTGTGTGTGTGTGTGTGTGTGTGTGTGTGTGTGTTTATGTGCCTGGGAAGGTCAGAAGGGGGAGGAAGGAGCAAAAAAATAAGAGTTTGCACTGTGATTTTATGGTGTTTCTTTCAAGAATATGGAAGGTATTGAGGAATAAATTATATACCTCACTCTCCTTTCTGCTTGAAAAAACCTTAGACGAAACTTTAGACATGAAAGACAGACTTTTTATTAAGACATTAGTTAGATGACAAAATTTTAAAAATGAATATTTCTGTGAGGTGCATATGACTTCATTTCTCTTAAGAAGATAGAAGTTCTGATAACATGGGCTTGTATAACCTATGGTAGTGCTCTAGCTGCTCTCTTTACAGACTCCTGTTTTCTATTCTTGGGAATGTTCATCATTATAATCGACTTTAAGGACACTTAAAGTTAAAACATTGTGCAAACATCAGCACTGTCAATTTCTAAACTACTTCAGTCTTCTAAATGGAAACTCTTCCTCTGAAACTCTGTCTTCTTAAGCATACTTTTACTACTCCTCTATTTGTTTTCCCTATGAATTTACATCCTGTAGGTCACTTAATTTCCCCTCACATAATATTTTCAAGGCAGATATTTATTTTTAAGAGGCTATTTTTACAGCACAGATTTGTACACCAAAGTAGGAATTTCATTTTATGAAAAAGTCAAGCAGGGTCCATAGCATGACATGATGAATCTAGTTCTCAGATAAAAAAAAAAAAGTCCTATAGTAAGATGTTTTTTAATGTGTAGTGCTTCAGTAACTTCAGTAACACCCCCCCTGCCCCCGTGTCTTTACACAGGTGTTTTACAGCTAGTAGCTAATTCTCTTGGTATCCCCCAGAGGGCTTTCCATATTTTGTAGGCAAGTCTTGAAGATATAGGGATGCTGTGGGGATTAGGTAAGTGTGTGTGGCACAGTTTGCTGTACAAACTCACTCTCCGAAAGTTACTTTTCACTCCCGCTCTTAACTTCCACCGCTTTTACTGTCAATACCACTCATTTAGCACTTAGCATACACTTGTTAGTTGTCTTTTTAAGTAAATGCTGGAAGGCAGGAGCCAAGTCCCATACTTTTTTGTTTCTTTTAGTCCTTTCCCCAATAGCAGTTCAGTCTGTGTTGGTTGATGCAGCCCTCTCCCTTTTAGATACAGCAGGCAATGCAGGGCTTTATAAATTCAAACTCAGTTTAAACAAACTGAAAGGTTTTCAGGGTAAAAACACAGAGAAAGTCTTGCATGGCAGGAAAGGAGGAAGGCCTAAGACCTTAAGATACTTGGAAGATACCCCCACTCTGCCCGGGGCGGGGAGGGGGGGAGAAGAAACAAAATTATCTAAAAACCTGGTTTTTGCCACAAGTTAAGACATAAATGACTCACACATCACCTGATTCACCTTCAAAATTTCAACTGGTTAGAGAGTCTTATGCAAGGTTCACATTTAAAGGCTCCAATAGCTTCGGGGAAGGCATTTTGAAAGTGTTTTAGAAGGCCACATCAAGATTATAAGCAAGCATATCACACTGAATCCCCCAGGCTTTTGCTACTGCAATTCATTTTTTGGTGGTGACACAAGATTAGAAAGTGCCCTCTTAATAACAAAGAGAGTGAAAGGATTTCTGATGAGTTATGAACAAAGAGGAGGCAAAGGTAGTTTTCCTGATAAAAGGACATCTTAGGTGTGCCATTGAATAAACAAATTCAAGGTATGCTGTGAGTGCTGACCCCACTTATGAGACCAAAAGTGCATATTTTACTCCCCCCTCATTTTAACAGCATTGCCGAGTTAACATAGTTCCTCTTGTGGTAATGCTCAGTAGGAATCCCTCAGAATGGTCACATCATTTTTCGTTCCCTTGTCCATGCTTCTAAACACAGAACAACCCTGCCTCACAAAGTAGGCGTTTCTATGTTTTAAACACTCAAAAATGTTGCTTTCCCCATGAAAGAAAAATCACCCAAGTAACTTCTCTTCACACAAAGAGTGAATCATATACTCACAATCCATTTTGCATCTGAACCAGCAGATATTAGCAGAACTTACTGTACACTCTTCAGCAAGCCACCCACCTGCTACTTTTTTTTTCTTTTTTTTACCCAGAGAGATATTTGGAGACCCTATTTATCATGAGACAGTGTTTCTTTTAACCATATCTTCTTTGAGTTGCCTAGGTCCTTGGCACATCCCAAGGCTCCCAATTGTATGGTAGGCTTGAATTGTATGTAGCTCTGTCATTGGCATGAGTTTATTATAACAACTCTGAATGGATGTGAGTCTTTAGGCTTATACTTGTTTCTAACTCAAAACATTTTCTAAGAAGTACAGCTCTATAGAGGATGGTGATTTCCATGGAAAATCTTTCCTCTTATATGTTTATAAAGTTCACTTTGGTGATACACAGCATGATTTCCTCTTTCAGCATCAGCACCACAGTAGCTTTAGGTCTTGGTGAAACTGCAAAACTGTTTGAAAAAGAAATCTCACCTACTCTGGCTAGAATAGGGGTAATTTATTATTCTAACTGCAGGGAGCCAATTTCATATTCACTCTCAGAACTATAGGAAAAGAGTTGGCTTTCCAAAATAAAACCACAGATCCTACACAATCATCAATATAAATGCTTAAAACAGATGAGCAGGAGATCTGATCCTCAAGCACAAACACATGCTAGAGTCTCCACTGTGTGTATCATACAAGTGTGGAGTAATTTATAGAGTTTTACATACATTTCATTTTATTTTTACATCTGTGCCATTAAGAACACTACCTAACAGCACATACTCACAAGATAACCAAATTAAGGCTGGGAAATTTTAAAAGTCACACAGCCAGGTAACATGTGCCAGAGTCCACATTGATTTCTTCCTTTGGTTCCAACTTTCTTGTTATTTTGCTCCCCCTTTACTGCTTGTTTTCTTTTACCCAGATGTTAAATTGTAGATTCTAACCCCCAACCCCCTGTCCTGGGATGCTGTTGTACTCAACTCTCCGTGTACTTGAGCAATACCAATTTTTCACAGCCAGGAAGTGTAAGCACCACATTGACACTTCATGTACTTTCCTTTTTCTGGTTTAATGAATTAGGAGAGTTGGAGATTTCTTTAAAAATAAAGTTACATCCCAGTTAGCGAACACACTGTCGCACCCTTTCACAAGACTGAGAAGCCAAGCGTCTCGTCTACCTATTCCCAGCAGAAGTTGGGAGAACAGAGCTAGACAATTAGTTTCTTGTTTAGTTATATTAATTTTGAGGGCGGGTGGGATCAAAGGATCAGATTGGCGACTGAAAGGACCAATCATAGGCCAACAGCAGGCGTGACTGTCCAATAAACAGAATGCAAAAGAATGGTGGGTGGGACCTCTTCAGGGCTAGCGCTTGCGAAGGCAAGCGGATTCCTCGGAGCCCTAGTGGCCGGCCTCTGGTACAGATTTGGGGCAAGAGGCACGGGAAGGAGGTGTAAGAAGGTTGAGGTTGGGGGTAGGGCTGATGGAAGAAAAGAGGAGAATCTTGCGGACTTTGTCTTGGGTGGGCTGACAGCTGGTCAAAGGAAGCAGGGAGGGGGGAGAACAAACGAAGTAGGGTTGTTCCTTCCTGAGTTGTGTGAATCTGGCTTTGGCTCCATGCGGTTTTCTTGTCTTTCTTTTTTTTTTTAATTTTTATTTTAACCCCTACATTTCTATGATTTTTCTTCCTCCCGCAATACGGCGGGGAGCTGCGCTGACTCTCCTACGCGATCTGCTGCGCTGTCGCCACAGATTATCTAAGTCTTTGAAAAAACAAAACAAACAAACAAAAAAACCTTGCCTTTCTTTCTCCTGCTTTAATTCCTGCACACACCATCGGAACTACAGTGACCAAGTCGAGTCCAGCACGTGGGAGGATGAGAGCCTGCGCGTTATCCCAGTTCTCTCCTGAATCCGGAACGTAGCCTACGCAGCCTATCAATTGTTTGAAAGTTCCCCGCCCTAAGGCCGCCTCTCCTCCCCGAGCGCTGCCTTCTCCCTTTCGCTAGTGTCCTGCGGGCCTCCCTCAGGCCTCCCGCCCTGTTGGCCCCGCCTTCGGCCCTACCCATTCCATCTTCCACCCCCCCTTCTTCTGGGCGGTCCTAGCTGTTCACCACCAGAAGAAAAGCCGCCCATTCCTCCCCTTCTTCTACCTCCCATCCTTTGCTTAGGAGCTGCCTGGATTGCAGTCACGCCCCTTCCTTCCGAGGAGCTTTCTGGCTGCGTTCGCTGGTAGACCCCTGAATTACCCCTCCATCTCTGTTCTCTTTCATCTCTTCTCTTACTTCTCATCTCCTTCCCCCATTACTACTCACCTCCAGCCTATCTTGCTTTCCACCACCCGCTGCTACACCCTCTGGCCCGGTATCCTGCCTGTCCACTGCCACTGAGGAGAGACCCGCTGGAGCAGAGAGGTGGGAAGTAGCCGGGACCTGGGGCTTCCTCCCTACCCATCCCTGGCCTCTGGCCTGGGACCAAAGCCACTTGAGCCTGCAGAGAGAATCATCACCTTGTCTTCATTGCTTTCAGGGGTAGGAGAAAGGTCGTTTACTTTTTGCGGGGAACTGGGACAGTAATCCATAGTGTTGTGAACTTGATTATGTCCTTATTTGTGAGTAGGTTGTTGTATGTGCCTATGGGGATTGCTAATATGTTCTACTTTATTTGCTGTTGGCCTTGAATTTCCTCAGAGGTGCAAGAAGTTTAAAGCAGTTTAAAAGTGTGGACTTCTCTCCCACTTCAAGGAGGAGATGCTGGAAGGTGTACCATTATGTGGTGTGGTGCTACTTTATTTCCTCCGTGGGTTCTTGTAGGTCCCCATTGAATTGGTCACTTAAGGAAATAAAGACCTTAACTAAATTAGGAACTCTGAGATTTACCTTTGCTTGAGGGTTTGCCCTTATCTCAGATAGCTAGATGGCTTTCTCCTAAGGGCTTAAGCTAGGGCTGGAACCTAACCCTCCCTGACCCCAGGGCAATGAATTCTTTAAGTTTTAAAATGTGGAAGTAATGTACCACACAACTACTGTCTTTAGCACGCTTGTGTGTTTGTGTGTGATGCTACTGGTGAGGCTCCAGAGGCAGAGATTGCTGTTATTTGTTTCATAAGGTCAGAAGATTTTAATAAGTAGTTTTGCAATATCACGCAGGTGTTTGTTTTAAGGTCCGAACCCTGGCCAGGGTACTTTTGTTCATCAACAGCAGGACGGTCTTCATAGACAGATGAAAATGAAGAGAAGAGAAAGGAGGAGGGGAAAATGACAGATTTTATAGACTGTGAGCCATCCCTGATGACTGTTCCTAATAAATCATAACATACTAATATTTTGCAGCAAGGAATACAAATTAATGAAAGATGGACTCGAAACATTTGAGAAAGCCTTTTCAGCTATTGTCCCCTGCCTTCATGAACAGTAGACTTGGAGAGACAACTTAAAACTTCTATGAATGTAACATTTTTTCCTATTTGGGGAGAAAGATAATTAATCACCATAATCTTTAGTGATGAAGGGCTAAGGACATATGGAAGTCTTGGGTTTGCCCATGCAAAACGTTCTTTCTCAGACCAGCTTTGTGAAGCCTCCTCAGACCTTTCAGTACCATCATTTAGTGGCTAAGAATAGTCAGAAATGTCATTTTTGGCATGGGGTAAATTTTCACCTATCTCTCTTCAGTTGAGCAAGTGCTATAAGTTTATGAGACTGGTTGGGTTGAAAGACTTGTTACTGAGATGTCTCCAATCCATTTCTCATTCTTTAGGGAATAAATAGTTTACATATATTTTAAACTAATTTCTTTGGTTGATTTTAATGGGGAGGGGAGCATAGGGAACAGGGAGGTAGAGAAGGAATTCAGTGTTACATGGTCACAATTTTAAAGACTAGCATGTTTCAGATCAGCTGGGAGGGAAAAGTTGGCCTAACCAAACTAAAATTTAAAACTGGCCTGGGACATTTTAATAGCCAGGCGGTTGTAGAGTAGTTGCATCTATTTACAGATGATAGCTCAGATCCTAGCTATTCTGTATGGGTTTGCCTGGTATCATTTACAGGCACTTTCTTGGCGCTACCTCATACTGGATTTTAACTTCCTTCTTTCTTGGAAAAGTTTGTGTCTCTGCAAAATTGAAAGTTTTTTTTCTTCTAATTCACAGCCTAGGTGCAAAGACAACCTGTAACTCCACCTGCATGTACAGTAAGTTTTAAATGGACATCATAAATCTCTCACTTGCCAAAAAAAAAAAAAACTCTAGAAAGATGTTTTTAGCAATTTATATTTGACATCGAGATTTGGATCATAAAGTGTGTAATTTTTAATTTGTGAAGCAAGGTTTATTAGACTAATGCATAACTCAGGCTTTTTTTAGGTCAAATTTCTTCCACTTTGGGATAGAATGCAGCGGACTTTCAGATGCTTTTGAGAATCGTCTAGTGGGAAGATAGAGGGATGGATACTTTGACTATGAGGTTCCATTGAGTGCAAGCATTCTGAGTGGGTACATCTGCTTCTGGGCCTCTCCTCAGAGCTCTGTCCCAGGGCCTGTGCCTTCTTTAAAAGGGTGTCTTTGTAATTAAGCAGCCCTTCCCCCCAACTCCCTTCTTTTGATCCAGTTTTTTAGGCTTATTTTCCATTTGGAGACCAGAGGAGTTTCTCACACCCTCCTGCTCTCCCTCTTTTCCTTTATCCCTGAAAATCACACCCGGCCCCACCAAGTTCTCAGGATGGTTTGCAGTGTTGTTTTGTTTGGGACAGAGGGAGTGTTACCAGTGAGGAATAGAGGATATAGTCCCTCTTGGGAAATGTTTGTGGCCAGGTAGCCTCCTCCATGGAGACTGAGCATTTGGAATGCATGAGAACAGTTTATTCTTCAGGGCTGTCTGGTAGAAATTGTCCTTTGCACCCATTAAGCCCAGCTTAAACCCACTGAAAGGGGTCGAGAGAGGTGTGTGTGGTCGGGGGGCGGGGGGATGCTAGCCTTTTAGGATGGTAAATGTTTCCAAATCTCCTATTACATCAGCTCTCTCTCCCACAGATTCAGTGGGTTTAGAGATCTGTGTGACAAGTTAATTAACTGGGGACTAAACCAATTTGTTTAGAATCGTGATCTATTGATTTCCTGTCCCTAGGAATTTTTGTTGGTGTTTTACTCTGATGTGTTGTCGTTAGCATTACTTACTTTTCATTTCTTGTTGCCTTTTGTGGGCTTTGGTCCAAAATCTAGGTTCCCACCCCCAAGTCAAAGGTTAGAACTTAGTTGCAGGAACTAAGTGGGTATTAAACAGCCGGGGATACGGTATTACTCTCTTCCATGGTGGGCTTCTGACCTTCTTTAAGGAAGTTGCCCCTACCATGTACAACACACACAATCTGAACAAAAAAGAAAAAAGAAAGAAAGAAAATGAAAGAAAGTAGAAGGTCATTTGCCTTATAAAAGCATCTGCACAGGTTTTCTTGAACAGAACTAGCTTTCCTAGTTAGTGTCTTTAAACTATGACTTGATAGGTTAAAAATATAAAATAAAACTCTCAGTATAACTGGGCTTTCTCAGGACCATATTTATTGCATAAAAGACTACATTAGCATTTACTGTGTTGATTATTGCTTGAAGCAAATGGGACTATTATTGGGCTTTTGAAGCCCTTTAAAAAATATGTGATGAAGTTAATTGTCTATATCATTCTGTTTTGTGTAATGCTGGCTGTGTTAGATTCAGCCCACACCTACTTGTAGAAAGGATTTAGCATTACTTTTTGGAAACAAATCTCAGTTTGCAGATTTTGAAGGTCTAAGGATGAAACTATCTGCCTCATTTTGGTAGAATATTTTATTTCCAGTTATTATAATTGACTAAGTGAAGGACTTTTTTAAAGCAAATAATGACCACTGATACCATTTTACACATACAGATCTGTGATAGGCTTTCTGGGTGAACCCACTGGTGAGAGGAACCTGGACTTTAGGCACATTTCCTCTAGTGTAAATTGTGGAGATTGGAGAGGGTGATTTTGATAGTTCTCAAAAGTTTATGCTTGTCTATTGAGGCCTCATTAATTTGCTGTGCCTCTGAATGATTGCTACCAGAGTAAGGTTTAACAGTTGTTACAAACACAATCCTGTGTGTAAGAGTGTGAGTGTGTGTGTGTGTGAGTGTGTGTGCGCGCGTGCACCTCCCCCCCCACCAGTGAGTCTGTAACAATCTATCTTCACAAGTGGGCTTTGTATTTTAGCAGTGTCAAATAATAAACACAAAACTGGTTACGAAACTTCAAGAATCTCATTCGTTTTTTCCTGGTCCCTCTATGAATATGAGTTTTCCATACTTTGGGTCATAGGAATATATAATATTGCTTTAAAATAAGAGCTTGTCAGAGACAAAGCTGTGTAAATTGGCATAGAGTAATAGAAGAAGAAGCAAAGTGTGGTGAAGAATCTCATATTTTGTTTCTGGAATGCCAGGGGGGACAAGTTTGAGTGAGCTCTAAACACTTTGTGATTTAGAGGTGGTTTATGTATGTAAGCAAGCTTACTAATGCTATTCTTATGACCTCCTCTATACTCTTCCACTTAACAAAAAACCAAACTCTAGCCCAGTGTTTACTTGTCTAAGTCACTGGAAATTATTTTTAAATGGTTGCATCATGATACCTCATTAATACAGTATAAATTGGAATGGACTGTGAAGGATCCAGAATCAGAAAGGGGGAGCAGGAAATGCCTAGATATGCTTGTTTGATGGCTTCAAAAATAACGTTTGCCAGACTAGGGAAAAAACAGTGAGGAAGCTAAAGTTTACAGACAATTAAACCACACAGCATGTAGGTACAATGGAGTGGTCCACACACAAAGGGTTCTTTTATTTGAGACCTTCAGTACATAGTGAAACTTAAGTTTCATGAACCCTTAATTTTCCTTTTATAAATAAAATATTGTGTGTGATATCTAATTTTTGATGTTAGATTCATATCTAATTGATATCATTCCTGGTAAACTAATAGTGCTTCACAAGTTAAATGAAATTTCTCCAGGCAAAATATAAATACTGAAATCTAAGTCTGTAGCATGTATACATTTCCATGTGAAATACAGGAATATGTTTCATACTTTATGTTCCTGGAGGGGGGGAGGAATGCCCATGGGTCTGTTTGATAATAGTTCTCAATGTTTATCTCTCTCTCTCTCTCTCTCTCTCTCTCTCTCTCTGTCTGTCTGTCTCCCTCTGCAGATTTACTTGACATTTGTGAAGTCATTTTCACTCTTTCTCTGGCTCCCTGAAATGGCATTAGTCTATGTGACTTGAAGCCAGGATCTGGGATTCTCTGTCCAGGCCCTCTCTTACTTGCCATGTGACCAAGTGTAGCTGAATTAGCTGCTCTAAGGTTCAGTTACCCTTCTGGGAAGTGAGGATATTAATACTTCACAGAGGTGTTTAGGCATGCTTCATATTGGGCACATGTTTTGAGATCATTGGATGAAAGGTGTTTGCATGATGGCAGAGCGGGCTTATTATAGGGTCCTGAGCAGGTGTTCATGTTTAATGAGCTTTTGCTCTCTTATAACATACCGTGCTCATTGGTGCCCTATTGCCGTACTGACCACAATTAAGATTGATCTTGTATTTGTGTTATTGACCCTCTCAACTTTTTCAAAAAATTAAACATGTTCATATTCTGCGATAGGTTGAGGTAAAATAAAAGTGAATGTCAAGGTGAGGAAAACTAGTGTGAAAAAGAGACATTAGGTGGAATGCACCCTAGTGACCATGAATTCTTGAAAGCACCATCAAAAACAAATTTTGATGTGTCTATGTTTTAAGGGAGAAAGTTTTGAGTAATATTTACCTATAACAAACACTGATGATAGCCAGTGACTGAAACTGAAATATTGTAGTGCTTTATGCACAGCTGGTTCTTATTAATGATAGAATATTTATGTATGCTGTACAAATTGTGGCTCATTTCCATGTGTATGTCAGAATTTAAATACCCCCAAAGGCAACATTAAGATAACATTAAATATAAATGTGGCCAAGCTAGAAAGGATGGATTTTGGGGGGGTATCTCCTTTATATTTATTGGTGTTGCTTTAAATTACAATAACTGGTCACCTTTACACATTACTGCTGATCTTTCCCTTCCTTATAATATCCCATAGTAAATTTCATATTTTGATAGGGACAAGTGATTGGTTCTCCCCTTTATGATGCAGATGAAACTGATGTATATATTTTTAAGAGCTTTTTTTTTTTCTTCCCAGCACATGCTTCTCATTATCCTAGAGGTCTGGACTCAAACAGTAAAGGACCAGAGAAACCACATAATTGAAAGGAAAATGACGGTGGTACATACTTGGAATATTTGTGGGAAGGGGATTGCTGATATCAGAAAATGTAGTGGCCTGAGTGTTAACAGCATTGAACAGAAATCCCTTTTCTGTTTTTGTGTATTGAGAATTATTTTAAGGCGATACAAATATGGACCAGGTTTGACATCTTTTGTGAAGTTGTCCTACAAACTTTGATGAGGGTTGTTATAGAAAAGTTCAATTAAAATCTTCCCTATTAGGAAGCTAATTAGCCTAATCTTTACTTATTGTAGTTGTTTTCAAGGGGCACCAATTTGCATTGAATTAGTGACATTCTCCCTCATTTGATAGCAAACTAAGATTTAAAACAAAATCGCAAATGAGGAAAATCATTTAGCTTGCCAATTCTGAAGAAATAGAATTTTCTCTGTTACATTTGGGTTTTCAGTTAAGGTTTGTGTTTTACTTCCTTACTTTCTCTTGTGGATGATCATGAATTGTGAACCACAGCTTACTAATGGGAGTTCTCTCTGTGAACTGGGATAATAGAATGGATCATTATAACACTCCATTTTATTAAGGTCTTTTCTGTTATGATTTTCTTCTCTCTTTTTCTCACTGTATTCCCCCCCCCGCTTTGTGTGTGTGTGTGTGTGTGTGTGTGTGTGTGTGTGTGTGTGTTTGCCTGAGTACATGCATGTGTCTGGCAAGGGGAGGGAGGGAGGATGGGAGGGAGAGAGATACAGATTGGGAGAGATTGATTGTTTTCTAAAGCAAACAGTTTTTGGAGCTAAGAAAATATAGATGACCTGCTTTACCCTCTAGAGCATTATTTCTGCCTGAGGCTGCCAATTATGATTGTATAGGACAGTGTGGTAAATTTTCTGACCTGATTGCTTCTGTGAACAGGCTAAGCACTTCTCTTTTAGTATTGTGAAGACAAAAGGTTATGGTGAGGGCTAACCATAAGAGCACACGCTTCCTCATAGTTTCTATTTTGCTTCACCTCTTTTAGAAAAATAAATATTGGCTTCTGAGATGTCAGGGCCATCTACAGAAGAGTAGATGTTCCTTAGAGGGAAGGATAAAATGTAAGTCTCCTTTGAACCTTCATTCCCTCCACAACTTTTAGGAGATGGTCATTCTTTATACATAGTCCCTGATGCTTTTTTTCCCGCACGTGGGCCATGCCTGCATTGCTTTATGTTAGTGGGGCAGTGAAATAGACTATATGATTGTGACATAACTGATCTTACTCAAGGCCTTCTTCGAGAAGGCAGGGTCTGGATTCAGTTTTACAAGGCAACACAGTCAAACTATGTTTCTGGTGCTTGCAGATCAGCAGGAGGAGGAGGGGCTGTCTCTGTCTTTCGAGAGTGACTAAGGTTCTTTGGCATGAGGATATGAGACACTGGCTCTTGTCCATGCACCTGCTGGATGCCACACCTGCAGCCACCAACTGAGCCTCACTCAGACCCAAAAACCTGACTGAGGAGCAAATGGGGCTCCTTTCCAAAGTCATACAGCAAAATAAGGGACTCTGAATTATGTCAGCACAATACCCACGAGTGTTAGATGAAGCCAGTCATCCTCGTGTTAGTGTGGGGAAATGTCTTAAACACTTTCTTGTAGGTGAAACACACTTCCTTAGACATACTGTTGAGTGCTGAAGGGATTTGACTTTTTGAATGAGTTTAATTAAAATTAAAATTCAGTTAAACATTGTGTTGTAAACTGTCTTCTTCAAAACCACACAAGTAGTCTGTGGAAGGTTTTTTTCTTTTACTTACATAGGACAGGAAGTCACAAGATTCGGCTTCTGATCCTGACCCTACTGATGAGCAACAGTGAATCCATGATCAGCTTCATTAATATTAGCTATTTATTCTGGATTTGTGTTTCTGCAGTTGTAAAGTGGAGTTAATCACATCTGTCTCTTTCCACCCACAGCTGCTGAGAAGGCCAACCAAAGTGAAAGAACTGTTGACTCCTTAGAAAAAAGACTGAGAAACTAAAGGTAAAAACAATGTTAACATTCTATGTCTTTCATCCCTTTTTGTCTATTATAGATTATATCAAAGTCTTTCAAAAGTTATTATTCACTCTTTATGCACATATTGAGTACATTGAATGCATGAATTACTGTTTTATGTACTGGGATAGAAATAGCATACACCCATCCCATGTTCCCCAAGATGTCATATTCTAGCAACTTGCACTTGTCTTCTGTTTGTCTCAATTTGCTCTAATTTCTGCCTGGACACTTAGAAGCATGAAAGAAGAGAATTATCTTCTTTTATGTCTCTACACTTCTCCTGGGGACTTCCATCCATGAAGCAAGGTCTTCTTGTTTGAAGTTATTTAGAGGAGGGGACCCAAGGGTAAATAAAGGAATTTGTTTCACATTTACAATGTACCTGATCTTCGAATGACCATTTTCTTGTGGGGTCCATCATTTTATCAGTCCCAACCCTCTCCTATGACTTCAGAAATTCATCATATACCAATGACTTCCAAAGATATATTTCAGTGTGTCTTTAAAATCATGTTGATCCATAAATTTAGAGCCTTCTGCTAGGCTCAGAGATTTTTTTCCACTTCTGCATCATCAGAGATAGAGTTCATAGCTCTGTGTTCTACAGAAGTATCAGAGTAGACTTATCTCACTTTCCCAGAAGCTCCTGATGCCTGTGCTCTGATGATTTGTTTTTGTGTTTTTTTGTACTCCAGTGTCTACTTAGTATAAGCAAAAGCTAGACACTTTTAGCTATAGTAAGTTCTCAATGAATGTTAGTGAAAATATGCTAATTAGTGCTAAAATTGAGCTATATAGAAAGTACAGTAGGAACATAAAGGGAACAGAATTCATTTTCTATATTGAACAGAATTCAGGACAGTGAGGAAATGGAGGATTAGTGAAAATCTTTAAAGGAGGCGATAGAAAGTTGAACTGCACTTTTTTGAAGGTTCTAGAAAAGAAGCAAAGAAAAGAAATGGCCATCATGTCTATTCTTATAAAGCCAGAGGCATCTCTGGTCTGCTGCCTTCCCTACCTAAAACCCAGATGGCTTTTTAAGGTCAAATATGTGAAGAAACCTCTATAACACAATGACCATTTGAACAGGTGGCACTTATTCATATTATATTGAATTAGGTCAGCCTTTAAAGTGCTACTTTCACTGAGGCTACAAAGAGAGATAAGCACAAGCTCCTTGCTTACGTACATTCAGTTTTATTCAGCAACATGCCCATTAGGATAAATTGAAGATGGGGATCTCAAAACTAACCAATTCCGTTCTCAGAATGTAATAGGCTGGGTCACTAGAACTGAATGTCTTCAAGCTGACTGTCAGATCTCTCCAAGGGCAAAAATGAAAGATGATATAAGCCATTACAGGCCATGAACCTGTTCTCACCCATCTGATGTTTTTACTAATTAGCTTCTTGGCCAAGTGGCAATTTGGGGCAAGTACATCCAAGCTAGATTCCTTGGGGAGCCCACATTCCACTCTGCCATTTCAAAAGCCACTGAGGCCCCACACTGCTTCTCTTGGCTTTAGCTTCCCAGTGTCCCCAGAGTCCTGCTCTGACCTGGTGGAGAAATAGGAGCAGAAGAACATTTTATTAAGTGAAAGAAAGATTTCATAGGCCTTTAGTGTTCTGTTACTTTTTGTTTGTTTGTTTGTAATGGATTACTTACAAACATGTGTGCTCCTCCTTAACCCATTTATTTCATTTGTGGGATTGCATCATTAAGAAACAATACTTTTTTTTATTAAAGTGAGGATTTTCTTAGTATCATTAAGAAAACATTTTCCAAAATACAGCAAAAGGTTAAATCATGAAGATGTTTTTATAACATTATTTAGACTATCATGAGACTGGAAGCCATTTGACTGTCTTAATAATTGAAAAAATGGGTAAATGCATCTTTATACACTCATTTAATGGATTATTACGTGGCCATTATAGTATTTGTTATGATGTCTATGCCAAAACATGGGGAAAAGGCCTACAATAAAGTGAAATGTAAGATCCAATATTATGGGCATATTAATATTTCATTATGGTGGTTGTAACTTACACCTATAATCTCAGCAGTGGGTGAACTGAGCAGGACTGTCCCGAGTTTGAAGCCACCATGGACTACATAGTGAGTTCCAATTTAGTCTGAGCTACAGAGTGAGACCCTGTCTCTAAAAACAAAAGCAGGTTTTTCTATTGCTTTGCAAAACTGTAGATAAAATAATTCAGTAATATTAAAAATATTGAAGTACTGGATTTACAAGTGATTTATCTTCTTTAGTATAAATATCTGCATGTTGTGTTTAGGTTGTTTATAAAAATAAGAGTGTAAATAACAATACTATAAGGGGGAGGAGATTGTTATGGCAGCAGGTATCTAGGTACATTCTTAAACTTTCTTTCATGTTCATTCTCATTTTATGGATCCTTTATACTTTTGTTGAGGCAGTAAGCAGTGAGATGTATATCAGATGATAAAGAGTGGTTGCAACAGGACTTGCCCTACTACTCTGTGTTTCTCTAGCCCCTCCACAATCTATGTAATAACGTTTTTGCCTATCAATACATTCGGATTAGTTGCTTCAGAGCGAGATAAACTGTAAGTGAAATAAAAAGTGACCAATCCTGGTCTGGGCATGATGGCTCAATGGGTTAAGGCAATTGCCTCTGGGAAGACAGAGTTCCATCTCCAGCATGTGCACAGTGGAAGGAGAGAACTGACTCCCGAATGTTGACTTTTGATCTGCACATGCACAGCATGGTATGCATGCTCACACATTGGTGTACAGACATATGTGTGAGTGTGTAAACACATACACACACTAAGTAAATACATAAATAAATAAAAATGTAATAAACATTTAAAATTAATTAGTGTTTTAGAAATAGATATCTCACGTGATCCTTAGTAGGCATTGACAGTTTTAAGGCCTTATATTTTTCCAACGTGATCTGGGCAATCAATGACAGGAGAAGAGAATCCTTAATGCATTTTCTAAGCAAGTGGAGGGTTAAGCAAGACCAAATGCCAATCTGGTGTGAGATTGAGTGATCTTCCAAGAGTCTTCCCCAATCCAGCTGCTGATGGCTTAAGAAACTCTGTGCCAATAACTGAGATGCAAATAGGGAGTTCTTTTTTTAAGTTTTACTTATTTATTTTATGTATATGAGTGCTCTATCTGCATGTACATCTGCATGCCAGCTGGGAATTGAACTCATAACCTCTGGAAGAGCAGCCAGTGTTCTTAACCACTGAGCCATCTCTCCTTCCCCGCAAATCGGCACTTTAGATGAAACAACCTTCATACATTTTTAAAAGTATTCTAGAAAAAAGATAAATTGATACAATAATTATAATAATAGTTAACTTTTTTGAGTCTTTATTATGTCAGGCTCCATGCTTGACACTTTACATGGAATACCTCTACCTCTCTTAATCTTTATAATAATACTATGTGGTATGTACATCAGTGTTCCTAATTTGTATCTGATACCACTGAGATCCATGGACATAAAGAAACATGGATGAGGTCAATTAATAAAGAATCTGGCTCAGGATTTGAGCATGAGCAGTGAGACTATAGAATCTTTGACTATGGAGCTTTTACTACTTCCCCATCACTTGTTAAACTCAGTGATATCCTATGCAATGAATTGAATGTGTGCTCTGTGTAGCAAGCTTACTTGGGAAAGGTTGTGTCTATGAAAGATCAGGCCAATAAGTGACCCAACTTGAGAGCACATGAGAATCTATTGGGGCTTCTTGGCTTTTGTTGTTGTTGTTGTTAGATTTATTTATTTGAATGGGTATTTGGCCCATATGTATTTGTGCATGATGTGTATGCAGTGCCTATGGTGGCCAGGAGAAAGTGTATTATACCATGGTATTGGAGCTACGTACAGTTGTGAGCCATGTGGGTGCTGGGAATTGATTGATTCCCTGGTCCTCTAGAAGAGCAGTTGGAACTCATTACCATTGAGCCGCCTATCTCTCCAGCACAGGCCTCTTCCTTTTAATGAGGGTATGTGTGTGCGCATGAGATGTTTTATTCACAATGACATAGTCTCAGACATTTTTTTATCTGATGCTTTCCATTTATCTGGAAATAAATTATGAGAAAAATTGATCCAAATGTAACAGAGAAACAGGTTTTCTAGACTAGATTTTCCATTCTTGTTTGTGTAGTAAAGTTTGGATGCAGAATGGAAGGAGGAAGTAGAACAAAGTTTAGAAAGAAGACCCTAGTAGGCTTATTGCAAAATTTATTTGAAGGACAAAATATAGTTTGTCCTGGCTGCCTTGTAATGTTGATTTTGCTCGGTCTTGGCTTGGAAACCATCTGAGCTCTCGCTAATGTGTTTGGCTCAACTTCCACTTGTATGAAGAGAGGTTAATGGCTGCAAATGGAGTAAGAATGTAGCTGTACCTTGCTGCCTTGCTGTTACAGAACAGCTGAATATGTAGATTTATATTGCACTTTTAAAGACAGAGCTAGGTATTTTCTTTCTTCTCCCGTCCAATATCCTCAAAGGCACTCTGTGTGTCCAAGAGCAACAAGGTTATTTTATTGATTAAAGATGGTGTCAGATCCCTGGCAGTGGCATGATTAAAAGTGTGGGCAAATAAAAGGTAACAAACTTCATAATATTTCAATCCTTGTGCATAAGGCAAGACATTGTCTCATAAATTAATAGTGTCAGACTTTTCCTTAGCATGCAGATGGACATAAGTAAGGTCTTTAAGGAAAGACCCATAAGCTGGGGAGAACTCTGTTGGTTTGTTGGTTTGGTTGGTTGGTTGCTTGCTTGGTTTTTCCTGAACCGATTTGCTTTTTTGTTAAACAGAAACCAAAAGGATCTGGTATGGTAGTAGAGGAACACAGTGCAGTGGGTACTATAAAGTGATTGGGGTTTTGAAAAAGATGTGGAAGAGAGAGGACAAATTAAGGCGGAAAGAGATTTTGGACAAGTAAGGCTTTCTCGCATGAAGATCAGCGTGTCAGAAGAAAGCTAGTCTCAATCAGCATGAAAAATCAAAGTAGTTCTGCAGAAGCCTGTGGCCCTTTCTCTCCAGGGGCTCCCACTTGAAAGCCTTGGGCTGTTTTCTAGTATTTCAGTTGAAAAACAGACAATTGTTTTGCTCAGAATAGGACAATAGAAGCATGGAGGTTATTTACCATAGTTCTATTCACAGTCTAACTTTGATTCCAATTAAAAGTTGTTTCTCTACTATGAAATGAGGGGAGACACCCTAAAATAATTACCTTGCAGATTAGAGGCAGTTTTGCTTTTGATCATGATTATACTTTGAACCAAAACAAGATGGAAAGACAAATTTCCAGGTTTGTTCACTCTATATCTGCTCAGTTTATTTTTGGCAACATTGCAAGGAAATAATGTTAAGTTAATCACAGTGTGGTTTTGTGGATTTTTTTTTTTAACTTGAAAATTTTGGACAAGCTCCCAAACTACAACGATGCTCATGTGTTCTTCTGTGTTGCTGTGCTTCTTACAGAGTCTCTGGCATGGATTAAAGTTTTTTTATTTTTTCTTTTTCTTCCTTTAAAGTGATATGATGAGTCCTGGCTGGGCCAGGATAAGGTTCATGTGCAACCTTACCTAAACACAAACTCTTCAATTTTGCAACAGCATTGGTTGGACTTGGAGGGGTTTTTAGAGAGATTCAAAGCAGAAATTGTAAGTGATGATGATCTCAAATCTGAATCTATGGGGTTTGTATCTCATCTCCAATTGTAATGTAGTAGAATCCTTTTGCTAAGACACTAGTTCATAAGAAGTGGTGAGAAAGCAAACGGAGGCATATTCTGGGGCTACTGCTTTGAACTGGGTAGGATACTCAGCTTTCCTACTTTTGCAAGAGTGACTGGTCATTGATCAGATTGTAAGCTCCATGAGAGCAGGGACTATATTTTTGTATCTTTGTATGACTCATTGTGTCTAGCATAAAGCTGGCAAATATCTGGAATGGTCAATATTCAATAAATATTAAATGACTTGGCTGAAGTTTTGTTTTTCTTCTGCCCACCCGAGGCTGAGGCAGTAGATCAGGAGTTTGATATTCAGTGGTCTTTGTTTTTTACCCAGATCTACCTTATGATGTCTGCCTTCCTTTCCTAGCTTGTAAGGTAGTTAAACTCATGAAGCTGTACTGCTACTGACCAACTGAACATTGTTCCTCAGGGTAACAGTGGTTGTGTTTCTTCAGCATCACCTAGGGTTCTAATTGTCATGGCTTTCCAAGGTTATCAGACTTGAACATAGTAGCACTTTCCAGGGTCACACCTTAGCCTCTCTGTCTCTTGGAGACTGGAATGACCACTGGCACACAGCTGCTGAACAGAGAGGTTTGCTTTCTGTCCTAGTGGAGACAGACTGCCACTCATTTAAAGGCTAAGCAACATTGGACAATACTTTCCCGTGGAAGGAGTAGTTTGGTAAACTGCTGGCTCTTGGTGGCAACTTAGAAACGACATTTTTATTTCTTCCTCCCTACCCTTCCTGAACATTTCAGAGTGACCAGTGGTTGGACTCTTGCCGGCGCTTACCCTGAACCCAAGTGTTAGGGGAGAGGGAATCTGCTGTTGCGGTTTCTGGAGCTGCTCAAAAGCAAGAGTTCCCTATCCTGATCAAGGCTTTAAGCCTAAAAGAAAGCAGAAATAGGTATGAACTATTGGTGTGTGTGTATATGCGTGTGTGTGTGCATGACTGTGTGCATGAGTGTGTGCTGGATGGGGGGCATGGCATGGGAGGTGGTTGCATACCTTTGAATGTATGCGCTCAGTGTCTACGTTCTCCTGCCTTGCAGGAGAGGGTTGGAACTAGTGTTTGCTTTAACTACGAACATTCTTGTTTCCACCTTTTTTTTTTCCTAGAAGAAAAGAATTTGGTTGTCATCTGTCCAATATCAGGCAACAGAAGAGGTTTTTATATTTGACTGTTGAGTCTGAATCTGAGAACGCCAGAGTGTCACTGGAGTGGACAGAAATCCGGTTACAGGCTGGGTTAGTTAGCCTTTTGGTGGTTAGTTTGCACTTCCCCCAAAATATGGATGATATATAAAAAGAATTTCTTGGACTGAGAATGTATTTCAGAAGTAGAGTGCTTGCCTAGCATGCCTATGACCCTGAGTTCCATTTTTGACAGCACAAAACAAATCCATCAATAAGATAATTTCTTATCTGAATAAAAAAAACTAGAAAGGTAACTGTTGGGTCAGATTACTCCATAGAACAGTTGGAAAGCAAGTAGTGATAACTATCAAGGAGTAAGAAAAGCCAGAAGCTGAGTGTGTCCATCTGCTGTGCACATTCTGGATGCCCTGCAGCACTAAGGAGAGGGATTTTCAGAAAGCTTGGAGATAGATGGCTTAATAACATAGAGATAAAGACGTGATAGGTAGAGTCTACGGTTTTCATTTGGAAACCTAAGGCCCAGCAGGTTGACCCTTACTGTGACTTTGTGTGTGATGTGTGCATTCACACCAAGTTACCTCAGCTCTCGATAGCAGAAAGTTCATTGTTTAACATTAGTGTTTACTTGTAGTACTTAACATGACATATTCTTTCAAAAGAGTCTTTGAGTGCCTGATAAATTGATATATGCAACATAGTGTTGAGAGAGAAGGTGTGACACATGTGCCTTGCCATTCCGCTTTTCAGATGAGAAAAACAGAAATCATGACAAGAAGAGTACTAGATTAAGCTATCCTATGTACCATAGTATAACTATGACTTGAATCTTAATTTGTGCTGCTATTATCTGTTTTTATAAGATCCACGTTAGTTCTTTAGAAAAATTGATGATGGTAATCAGGGGCATGATCATCACACTTGTTTCAGAATGATGGACTTTGTTTTTCCATTTTCTAAATGTTATCAGAGGACTATTTTAAATCAGCGTGTCCTGACCAACAACAGCAGCAAACTATCTTGATGTCTATCCATCGATGGCCTAAAGAGAAGTGTGTCAGTATTACTTGCTGAAGGCCATTTTCTTATTAAGTCACGAAGCATCCAAAATGAATAATAAAAAGGGTTTTTTTGAGATTATGTTTCAGACTCATAGGCAAACTGAGAAAAAATAACACTGAGGCAGGGTTCATGCATGCCTGGTGCCAGCTAAGTTCTTCTTACCATTGCTTATTTAAGTTATTATTTTGTATTTTATTTCCCTGATCACATGCTGAACTGCTTTATAAATCTTATTCACTGGGTAACTTTGCCCACTTTTCTGTCTCCACCTCCATAGCCATAAGACTTGTATTTTTAATTTAGACAAAGTACAGGGAGCTGAGCCTTGTGAATAAGGGTCTTAGAAATTTGCCCATTCTGATCACTTTACTTGACTGTCCCTTGTCTGCCCACACCTTTTAGAAATTAAGTCAGGATTAGTTAAATAAAAGTAAAAGAGAAAACAAGGTTTTGGTGTAAAAGACAGCAATAATGGAATCAATCTATGACTTATGAATACAACCTTCTGTTAAGTTTCTGTAATGGGTTCCTCACCTTCAAAACCACATTGTCTTCCCACTTAGAGGACAGATTTACACATCGGCTGGATGCTAAGCTTCCTGTTTCCCCTTCCCAGGTCAAGGGCAGCCCAAGTGCCCAATTTCTCTCTCTCTTCACAAAGCACCACCAGCTATAGAGATGAGAAGTTCTGAAGAGCAGCCAAGCGGGGGAACTACAGTATTGCAACGTCTGCTTCAAGAGCAGCTTCGCTATGGCAATCCCAGTGAGAATCGCAATCTGCTCGCCATACACCAGCAAGCCACAGGGAATAGCCCTCCATTCTCCACTAGCAGTGGAAATCCAGGCCCTCAGAATGATGTCCTGAGTTCCCAGGATCACCACCAGCAGCTTGTGGCACACCCTCCTCGACAGGAACCCCAGGGCCAGGAAATCCAGTCAGAAAACCTCATCATGGAGAAGCAGCTGTCCCCTCGAATGCAGAATAATGAGGAACTCCCAACCTATGAAGAAGCTAAGGTCCAGTCCCAGTACTTCAGGGGCCAACAGCATGCTAGTGTTGGGGCTGCTTTCTATGTCACAGGGGTCACTAACCAGAAGATGAGAACCGAGGGACACCCATCAGTTCAGCGACTCAATCCTGGGAAGATGCACCAAGATGAAGGGCTTAAAGACCTTAAGCAAGGGCATGTCCGATCCTTGAGTGAAAGGCTAATGCAGATGTCACTGGCTACCAGTGGAGTTAAAGCCCATCCACCTGTTACCAGTGCTCCTCTCTCCCCACCACAATCCAACGATCTCTACAAGAATCCCACCAGTTCCAGTGAATTCTACAAGGCCCAAGGGCCACCTCCCAGCCATCATAGTCTGAAGGGCATGGAACATCGAGGCCCCCCACCAGAATATCCTTTCAAGGGCATGCCATCCCAGTCTGTAGTTTGCAAGTCCCAAGAGGCAGGGCACTTCTATAGCGAGCATCGCCTCAACCAGCCAGGGAGAACAGAGGGGCAACTGATGAGATATCACCACCCCCCTGAATATGGAGCCGCCAGGTAAGAGTCCCCTTTCTGTCATTTCCTGGTCTTGTCCCCAACCAGCTGCCTGGTGGGAATCTTAAGGGAAGGATGGGCAGCTGTTTGATAAAGGAAACTGCCTAGTGACTGAAGAGAAGCTCAATGCTTTTATCTTCGCACTGGTTTGCTCTCTTGCCTCCTAGGATTCTGGAAGGGTTGGTATTTTTCATCTTCTGAGTTCTGAAGGCCTACCTTAAGAAGCATAAGCAATTTATCTTGGCCTTTAATAAGTCTGCAACATTGTATTACTTCCATGATTCACAAATCACTTGTGTGTGTGTGTGTGTGTGTGTGTGTGTGTGTGTGCGCGCGCGCGCGCGCGCGCCGACCAATCAATCTATGTTTCCTACTAGTCTTATTCTCTGAGAGAATCATTTTGGTACTTTTCAACACTAAACAGCCAAGGAGTTATGATTTTTGACTGAAGAAGAATGATCTATATGTGAGGGTTCAGAATGTTCTTTGCCTCGAACTTCAGGTCCAGCTTCAGGAAATGTCTGTGCTGCTTCTTGGCTCTTCCGGGGAGAGTTTGTTAGGCAACTGCCTTTCATGTTTTTAAGCTTTTAGGTTAAATTCACTTTACCTCTGTAGTTCTTACAGATGCTCAAATGCACATGGAGAACTTCTCCCATCACTTCTGTTTTGTAACTTTCGTTCTTCCTAAGTATACTTACTTCTTAGTCATTCAGAGCCCATTGTCCTTTGTATTATCCACCAGATCCTATGATTCTTTTTATTTGTATTCTTATTGCTTGGTAGAATTTCAGGACACAGCACGGGGAAGGGCTAAATTATGACAGCAATGACAACAGTTATGCATGGTATCCTAGCCTCTTCCCAGGGGTATGTCGGGTGTCCAGAAGAGTTGAAACCCTAGGGGGCTTACAGTCCAAGACTGTGATCTCACTGGTGTCTTCCTCTTTGTCTCCTGTGTCCACCCATTCATTTGGGAAAGAACCTCCGGGCTTGAAGTTGGTGACTCAGGTGATAAGGCACTTGGGGTGGAGTAGGGCGGAGGTAAGAGAAGTTACCTAGCATTTCCTGGTATTTCTATTTCTAACCCCAGGTCCTGATTTTTTTTTTATCCAGAAGCAATTTATTTTAAGCTCCTCCCCTTGCTTTACTGGTTTAGAATTTTTCTTTTTTCTCCTTAACCCAGGTTGACTTCTTAACCCTTTGCAAGTTCCTATGAAGCTCTCAGAAGACAGAAGCCTATTTTTTATAATTATCTCAGAACAGGAAATGGGAATAAGAACAGGGTCAGTCAGTCAGCTTTCAACTAGTGCAAGAACCCTATTCTCATCTGCCCAGTGAAATGGAAGACCCAGGTAGGGTCTGCACCCTGGGACTGCCTAGCTTAGTGAGAAGCCATTCAAGCTAGGAAAATGACTAGGAAGCCTAGGGCTTTTGTTTTGTTTTGTTTTGTTTTGTTTTGTTTTTTCCCCATCAGTATGGGAAGCATCTGTGGCAGTGCCTCCCTTCTACCCTGTGGATGGGCTGACTGAGGTATGATCTGTTGCCTTGTGAAACAGTATGGTGGCTATGGTGTGGAGCTGAAGCCAAAGCCCTACCCCTCAGCACATTGCCCACCTTCCCAGGAAAGCTATTTTCAGAACTCATTCACCAGTATTGTTTGTGATCTGAAATGACTCCCACAGTGTTTGAAGCTAGATGGAAAAGCTCTTTGATCTGTCTAAATAAATAATGAGACAAAGAAGGGTTTTTCCTTCCCATACTGATTAAGTGATCAAAGAAATTAGGCTGCATGTATTTTATAGGATGATAGGTATATTTGCTCCTTCTTTCTTAATTAGCTGTAGATCTCACCTATTTCTGCCCCTTGAAACAACAAAGTTCATGCTGACCCGCCTTTGTTTTTGTTTTTTTTTTTGCTTTTGTTTGGTGCCACCAGCAAGCTAAACAAGCGCCCTACCACTGAGCTCCTCCCCCAGCCCTTCAACAGTATCTTAACACACAGGTATGCTCTAACCATTGCTTCTCTACGGGACAGGAACAGTTTGATTGATATGCTAAACGCATAATTAAATTGCTGAGCTAGAGGTGTTTCTTGGGAAGTTTGGGTATACATGAGACAGATTCTGTCTCCAAGCATTTTGCATGCCCTGTGTGGGGGAGTAGCACCTTATTGACAGATCCTTGGCAAAAGGAGGCTGTCCAACAGCTTTCCAGAAGTCTACCACTTTTGGGCTTTTAGGTGGTGACACAGTTTCTTCCTTAACTTCCTGTATGCCTTCTGACTGTCTTCCCAAGTAGCTATGCTTGTAGAAAAGTAATAAATAATAGATAAATAAATAAGCTTACATTTTAAATTCTGAACCCACAAATGACAGATCAGGTTGAAAAGTCAGCTTTTTTTTTGAGCAAACTGCTTTTAAAAGGAAAACATCACTTTCATTTGCCTTGAGAGATTTAGTGAAGTGCTAGAGATTTGCTGTTAAAACGAACAAAATGTTATAAACAATCCTTTGATTACTTCATCATCCTGGTGCCCTCCTCCCTACTTAAAAAAAATAGCTTAAATATTCAGAACTCCAGATGGGAAACAAGGCCAAACCATGTAAAAAAAATAATTTATAAATCTTTGTCTTTCCGAGTGCGAAACCTTGTTTGCATCCTGCTTTATACACTGATCAAGTGCTTTAAAAAATTAAATCATTTCTGTTTATAAAGCAGCCACCTCCTTTCAATTGTTGAAATCATGCCCAGATCTGAGGTTTCTTGAAATGCTCATTGAACAGAATCTCAGGGTGACCTAAATCTGTAGTTCAGTACAGAGCTACTTGTGCAATTGGAATGGCCTGGAATTATTCACAAGCTGCTCCAGGATTCACATTCACAGTCACAGAGCCTGGGAGAGGCACCATTTCAGTGGTGAGAAGCTGGCTATAGGCTGTTGGTGGCACCTGCTCTGGTGACAGTGTGTGTTGGGGGAACGGGGGGGGGGGCTTACACGTGTGTGGGCAGGTGTGCATGTGAGAGTGATTGAAATGGATGGGGGTCCTAGTCATGGAGGTAGCAGGGTGGATAGGCCTGTGTTTGCTCTGTGTGTGTGTGTGTGTGATTTGGTGTAGGGGTGTGTGTGTGTGCGATTTGGTGTAGGGGTGTGTGTAGGGGTGTGTGTGTGCTTTTACTTTCTCTTTTTGTCTTTACAAGCTGTCTTTGAGAATATATCTTCTCAATGCAGCTTTGGGGAGGAGTGGGCTCTTGCATACACAACCAGGTCCCCTCTTTTGCAGCCTATGAGTCTTAGGAAGGAGCAGGGTGTTGGGGAGAAGAGGCAGGAAGGCAGATCAGATTATCCATGGGGTCATGTGATTCTATTGTCTCCTGGTGGCCTGTTGTTCCCAGTTAGCTATGTCAGTGGGGAGCATTTCCAGCTGCTGTGGGGTGGGAGAACCTGAAGAGTGTTCTGCTTTCCTGTCTGCCACTTTATTACTATCATTACTCTTTTATTATTTAATATTAATTCAGTGTGTTTTTGTTTCCCCTGACATATGCCATAGTTCTCCCCAACCTGTATCTTCTTCCCTGAGCCCCCTGTTCTCAGACGGAACTTCATTCCAGCCTTAAAATTGCCCTGCCTTTTGATGGTGTGGGCAGATGCTGGTGCCCAAATGGAGTTCTTTTGCCTGGAGGGTTTCCCTCCCCTCCCCACCCCGACTCCCCAAGCCTTTGCTTGTTTGCAAGTCTGGAGTGAAGGACCACAGTGAACTGAGCTCTGCTTCCTTTTGTAGCCTGAGGAGTCAAGGGGCAGCTGCTTTGTTTTTCCTTATCTTCATCCTGGGCTTATCTGACCCTGAAGACCTTCCGGAAACCTTGCAGTATCCTTCCCCAGATCCCTGAGAAGCTGTGTACTGTCCAGAGCTTTGACAGGCAATTCGCCCTTCAGGGAGGAGGGAAGCAGATGCCTAAGTCTGTTTGAGAGAAAGGCTCCTTTTGCTTGATAAGCTCCCAGGGGAGTGGTGGAGAGGAAGCCTAATTTGAAACTGTATGTTCAGTCTTTCAGAGAGAACACCCCCTAGGCAGTGAGCTTCCAAATACTGAGAACAAGGGCAAAAGATGGTGTAAAGTTTCTTTTTTCCTTAAAATTTGAAAGCAAGACTGGAAAATATGAAATTTAAGACCTACTTTCTGCCCAAGAAATTCAAAGCCCTCTTCCTCCCAAGTCACAGGACATTCTATCTCTGTATATTCACATTAATTAAAACAGCTCTTGGAAAAAGAGCACCTAGTTGTTTTTACCTGTATGGAAATTGAAGGTCCACAGAATGGAAAGTGGGAACCCTTCACCAAGTAAGTTCACAAGCCACTCCCTGGCTTTGGAACAACTGATTATTTTGAGCTCTTGGAAGTAAAAGTTATGTATGGCTTTCCAGTTGTATTCTTGAATAGTATGTCATTTCTTTTATACCCAAGTAGTTTGAATGATTTATTCAATATTTAACAATTATTTCCAGTGACACACGTATAAAATTGGAAGAATGTGTGTATACTACAGGTATGTATGGGGCTGTGGGATAGACCCCAGGGTATAAACAGGCTTGAGTACTTTTCTGAGTATCAAGGTCTTTGGATGTGTCCATGAGCAAATATTTGCAATGATTTGGTTGTTGCAACAACCTGTACAGGGAGGAGCTCTTGGGGGATGCTTGTAACTGGAGTGTGTGAAAAAGATATATGTTAAAGTGCCTGGATTGGTGGTGAAAAGTTAATTGCTCCTGGTCATTTGTCCAACTTCTATCACGAATTTTATGCAAATCAGCACAAAGATTAATAGGGTATTCCATCCGGAAGATACTAACAAGGCCAACATATCTCACTGGTAGATAAGAATCTATTTTTTGTTGAGACAAAACATGTGAAGGTTCCACTATTTTTGCAATTCACTTGCATCCCTGCTTGTCTGGAACTCACTATGTAGACCAGGTTTCTCAACTCACAGAGATCCAATTGCCTCTGCTTCCTTCTGAGTGCTAGGACTAAAAGGTGTGTGCCACCATGCCTGGAAGATAAAGTAATTTTTTAAAAAGCTTTATTTTATATGTGTGGGTGATATGTTCCATATTCATGCCTGATGTCCACAGGAACACAGCAAAAGATCTCAGAGAACTTGGATGTTCTGTGAGTCCTGGAAATGAAACCTGTGTCCTCTGAAAGAGCAGCCAGTGCTCTTACCCACTGAACCATCTCTCCAGCTTCTATATTAAGTAATTTGAATAAGGTTGCACAGCTAGTGAGCAGGAACAAAAGTCTGTAAAGTTACTTTCTCGGGATCTAAGTCATGCTCTTAGCCACCTGTCTTCCCTGAATTGAGAAATTCAGAAACATAAAGCTAGTTCAGCCTTGACCAGGGGACTAAAAATAAACTTTTTGCCTTCACTGTACACAAACATGTATTCGTCCTGTTAGTTGTGATGGTGGGAAGTAATTAATTGTTTTAGTTACTAGTTCAACACAAATCTTTTGTCCTGAGGTATTAATATTTCATGTCTAGTAATTAGGTACCAAAAATCAGAGAGCCATATTAAACAATGTACCAAAGTTTTTTTTTTTTTCTGAAACATTCTTTAGTCAATAGGTTGGGGATTTGTTTGGTGTTGCTCAAAAATTAGTGGAGCCAAATCATGGGAGTGGGATCCTACCACTAACTCACCTTACTTCATTCTCTCCAATCCCTGTGTCTCTTCCTGTTCTTTTCCTTTAAGGTGGGACTCAGAGCCTTATGCATTTCAAGCTTGTGTTCTAGCCTTGCACATCCTTAGCCCTCAGCACATCTCTTTCCTTCTCTGGGTCTCTGTTTCACCCTGTCTAATAAAATAATTTCTTTTAAGCCTAATTCGTAAATTATGTGATTCAGTGTATCATAAATACTATGATGGTATTGCCTGTAATCTTCTCTGAGCCTTCATACTGCTGCTTAATATGTATTATTAAATTGATACCGGGAATGAGCAATAATTATTTGGCCTCTTTAAATTCAATACATGTCTTCATATCTTTGAGTAATTCTTGAGTGTATGAATTCTCAGAGGTAGTTACAGATAGGAAGATGGAAAGCAATTAAATTTCTGTTTTAAATAAGCAAGTAAACGTATTTTCTACATTTAAGTTTTTGCATGTGTTGGTAGCATACATAGTTTTTTTTTCCAGACCGGTTCAGTTCTCAGTCAGGTCATGAACATTACTTTGTACAAGAGGAATTTTAAACGAGTGAGCGATGAATGTGGAGATAGCCATCTTAAGATTTCCATATTTACCTCAGAGGTTATCTGGTTTCGTCTCCAAGGGGATCATAGCTAGTGAGCAGTAGCTGGTGGCCAGAGTCACAAAATGTCTCGGTAAGAATGAACTCCAGAGGTTTTTTATGAGGATCTAACTCTGCCTGCTTCTTGTTTTACCTGTATTTTGGGTGTATTTCCTTGTGTCATTCACTTGTGCCACTGGAGTGAATTTAATCAGAGCTTGCATTTTGTGTTTTTCAGGACAACACAGGACATCTCGCTGTCCTTGTCAGCCTGGAATTCTCAGCCTCACAGCCCTAACACTTCTTTGACATCTGGGGGTTCTTTGCCTTTGCTGCAGTCTCCACCATCCACTAGAGTGCCTCCTGGTCAACACTCCTTGGTCTCAAACCAAGCAGAACACTCTGGTCACTTGCCAAGGCAACAGCAGCATTTTCTTCCAAATCAGACTCATCAGGGTGACCACTACTGTCACTCTCAGCCTGGCCTGCCTCCTCCACAGCAGCAGCCAGGAGAAGCCTACTCAGCTATGCCTCGGACTCAGCAGTCTACTTCTTATCAGCCCATGCCAGCTGACCCTTTTGCCATCGTCTCTAGAGCCCAACAGATGGTTGAGATTCTCTCTGATGAAAATCGGAACTTGCGGCAGGAGTTGGATGGATGCTATGAGAAGGTCGCAAGACTGCAGAAGGTATGGCTCCCCTTAAGGGGTCAGTTCGACTCCTTTGAATCTTGCTAGTGGGCTTGCTAAATACCTGTACAAAAGTTTCATCTGTGTGGGTAGATCTTTGCGATTCTTCTTCTGATGTTGGTCAAACTTAAAAAAAAAAAGCTTTGTCTGTCTAGGATAACTAACTTTTTCTTTTTATTATCACACCGTACCGCAATTATACGAAACAATGAGCTTCATGATGAAATTTTTACACATGGGTATCGTGTTCTATCATGTACACTCACTACATACAGTCTTTTGTACCCCCTTTTCTTTTAAGATGAGTAACATTTTAAAATCATACTGAAAGAAAAATACTGTC
Organism: Lophiomys imhausi; assembly: GCA_907164525.1. Classification (NCBI taxonomy): domain Eukaryota; kingdom Metazoa; phylum Chordata; class Mammalia; order Rodentia; family Muridae; genus Lophiomys; species Lophiomys imhausi. The sequence continues at coordinate 1,011,968 of CAJQZJ010034502.1, read as the reverse complement.
AATTTCCCAGACTGTAACCCTAAAGAAATCTTAGCTGATTATTCTGTTTAAAAAGTCAGTAGAGACAGTTCTTCACAAAGAACTGTGTTTGTGGAAAACCTGCCAGCACTTCAAGTTTTTTTTTTTGTCTTGATTATATTTTCCCATATGATTTTTGCATCTAAAATATAAAGTCATAGTTCACAGCTACTACAAAAATCCCACCAACTGAGATTTTGTATGGTTTAGGCAGACAGTGCTCTTCCTTGTGGGAATTCTTTTCTTAATTCTTCTTTGATACTAGCCCTCCTCCCCAGTTTGGCTTTGGTCTTTGACCACAGATCCAGTTCAACATCTGCTGTCTTTCTCTGGTTTTGGGTGTGTTGAGGGGGACACATAAAGGGGGCTTAGTAGGTGACAGGTGACAGCCATAGCCAGAGGAAATTTTTAAAAAAAGGAGTATGTGTCCCCAGTTCCAATTTGTCTCTGTCCCCCGAATCCCCACTGTCTGCTGCAGCTGGGACTTTAGCTTTACAGTGCCCCAAGGCCCAAACCTCAGTTTCTTACCCCGTAGCTCTTAGTGAATAGCATTATGCCTTTGGCAGCTTCTTTGTAGCTTTTGCCCATGAGGAAGGAGTTCATGTGTCATAAGCTCCTCACAAACTGTTCAGGAAGGTGAGGCTGAAGGTGGGGGGGGGGGACTTACTCTGTCCCTAGGAGATAACAGGAATGGAAATTTCAGGGGCCTTCATGAATTTGCCAACATCAGATCTTTTACCTAAAGGAGAAGAGGGCTTATTTGTTCATAGTTAAGTGGTTTTTATATAGTGAAAAAGATGCCCCTTTCCTCAGTTTCCTCAACTCTGGTTGGGAGCTCTCGGTGTAGATTGAGAGCTATTACTTTGTCTTGATCTTATATTTCCTCTCTTCTCAGTTTGACAATACCCTTCTCTCACATTGCATTAATGCTCTACATAAATTTCGTTCATTGACTACAAATCCCATTTAGCTAATTAGACCTCCTCAAACATTTAATTTGGGTTGGTTCGTCCTCATCTTTTACATACTCGCTGGTGACTGAGCTCAGCTCTTCTTTGCCAAAGGATCTTTAGTGACACCAGGAGCTGGGTTGGGTAACTAGATAGCAGAATAGGAATTTTGTTTATTGTTTGTTTGTTCCTTGTGCAGAAATATGTCAGAAAGTACAATCACCATAGCTCGAGTGTCTGGAGAAGCACAGTTTAAGCAGGCCGAGGTGGAGAAAAAGTGACAAGTAGGGGAGAAGAAGAAAGTGAAAGTAGGGAAAACAAGATGATTGAGCTAGAAAACAAAACAAAAATAAAAAAGTAAAAGCACTGTAGGCTCTTGAGGACAGAAAATAGAATGGGCAAGTCTGGAAATCCACCACCTCTCCCCCTTGGTTCCACCTCTTCCATCACCCACACCAAGTCAATGGATCTGCTTTTGGCCTTTCTGGGAAGGCTTCATCACACTGATCTTTGCAAGGGAACACTCTCCACAATGGGATAGGGAAGGATTAGCACTAGAGCCTTCACACACAAGCAGTCTGTGCACCTTGAGAAAAGTGACTGTCTTCCTGGTGTGGCCCTCTGCGCCCACCATGCCACACTCACTTTGTCTTAGCTGCTCCTTGCAGACTAACACCACTCCTGCTCTTTCAAATGGGAATGTTTATTTTCTCCTCTCCAGCACTTGAGTTTCCCTGCGAAAGATTCATCAAGCACAGGCCCTGCAGATCTTGTCTCTAAATGCCATTCACCAGTTTTCACCTTCTGTGCTGCTATCTTGGTGCCATCTGTAAGGAGAAAAAAACGCTTTCAAGTCTGCTCTTTTCAGTGGTGCCCTGTTTGTTGCAGGCAATCCTGTCTCCAGCAGGATTTTGAAGATGGGGGCAACTGGAATTGGTGTTGATTGTAATCCTACCTCCCTTCCCCCATCCTCAATCCAGAAGCCTCTTTATTTCACACACACACACCCCAAGCACCATGAGTTGTTTTTTTTTTTCCCATGAAGAGTTGAAAACTGAGAAGAAATGCAGAGTGGTTGCAGGAGTCAGACTTAATTTGAAAATTGCTTAATAGACCATGGGGTTTATTTGTCTTATACAAATTATATGCAAATAATCTCTGCGGTTATTATACACGCACTGGAGCTGTACTGGTCGCAAAAAAAAAATCTCTGGAGTCCAATTTCTCTTTTTCTTCCTGATTCTGGATAATTCTAGACAAGAATCTCTGTCTGATATTGCAGAGAAGTGTCATAAAACAACACAAATCATGAATATCAGTTAAAAATCTGTACTAGTTTCCCACTGACTCTGGTGACTATGGAATAAAGTCCAAATGGCTGACATTTAAAACTGTTTTATGACCTGACTTCAGTCCCTGTTCACAGCCATATCCCTCTAGCTTCCCGGTGGCTACCACACAGTGTCCAGCCAGATTCAACTCCTGGTCATCCTGGGAATGCATTTGCTTACTCAGAATAGAATACCCTTCCCCTCACCTCTGCCCATTGAAATCTAATCCAGCTTTCAAGATCTGACTCTGAATGCTGTCTCTCCCCGTAAAATTGTTGTCCTGTCTTCCCCCCAAAAGCAGGGACAACTTCTTTCCTTCTTTACTCCTTGTTTTCTTAGAGCTCTAGCTTGCCCTACATTCTCTAACATGATTATGTTGAAAGCGCCTTGAAGGCAAGGGTAACGTGGCTGTCCTCACTGGTTTGCACACATCACAGTTCAATCACATCTTCTGAACTATTTGACCCTTCACTAAATCTTTGTGAAAGTGAATTGAATTATACTGCGGGAGGCTGAGGATTTGGGTTTTTAGGACTTGTATTTGCTGCTGATTGGTTCTTGGGAAAGGTAATTTAGCTACTCTCTATGCAAAAATGGGACAAGTTACGTTTACATCGCTTAGGGAGGTGTCAGGACAAAATGAGAGAACCACAAAGAAGTCCTTTTGAGTGCTTCAAAAGGAAGCTATTGTCACATAACATACAGTATTGCTAATATTTTCAAAATCAGAAAATAATTCAGAAATTAAAATCATGAAGTCTATTTTATCTCACTGCCGTCCATGAAGGCACAAATGAAAGTGCCCAAGCCCTGCTCCACTGCAGCAGAGACAGATACATGCAGCCATGCACACATACACATTGCTTTTGTCCTAAGGACGTCCCATGAGGCACTTGGGTCATTACTGAGCTTACAGTTGATCTTGGAGAGTGTTTTTTGAAAACTCATTTCTGAAGCATGTTACGCTTACCTCCTGGCCATCTGTAAGCTCTGAAAGAAGATGCCACTGGAGTGGTGCATATATGGTTCTAAACTGTCTTTTCCATGAAGCACCATCTTTCTTTCTTTCTTTCTTTCTTTCTTTCTTTCTTTCTTTCTTTCTTTCTTTCTTTCTTTCTTTATGTTAAGGTGGAGACAGAAATTCAACGGGTCTCAGAGGCATATGAGAACTTGGTAAAGTCATCTTCCAAAAGAGAGGCTCTGGAGAAAGCCATGAGGAACAAACTGGAAGGCGAGATGCGAAGGATGCATGACTTCAACAGAGATCTGAGAGGTGAGCACCAAGTGCATTAAACTTTGTAGCTCTTTTGCTTGTTTACTTGCTTGTTTGTGAGATAAGGTCTCTTTATGGCATTCCAGCTGGCCTAGGACTTACAACATAATCCATGCCAGCCTTCTACTCCAGAATTCCCTTGCTTTACCCTCATAAGCAGCGGGGATAAAAGCATGTGCCCCTAAAGATGGCTCTTGCTTTAGTAGGTCTTGTACCATTTTGAGATTCACATTTGAAAATTCGGGTCTGTGTCACCCATCCCTGTCTGCCAGACCATGCTGACTTTTGCCGAAGGCCAGTATTTAGAACAGCATATGCTTGGAAGTTTGTATGTCAGGCCCTGTTCATTGTCTTCACATTCCACAGACCGTCTAGAGACTGCCAACAAGCAGCTGGCAGAAAAGGAGTACGAGGGGTCAGAGGACACCAGGAAAACCATCACTCAGCTCTTTGCCAAAAGTAAGTCTGGAAACCACAGCGGGGTATGAGGTCTGAGAATGTTGCACGTATGGATGGAAATAACATTTATGAAAATGTTGCCTGGCTGTTCTGGTTAGCCTTGTAGAACAACCAGGAAAGAATGAGTACCGGTTACTGCATGAAAGATCAAGAACGCTTCTGCCATAATCTCTAGTCACATCAAAGGACTGTTCTCTGTCCTAAGACAGAGAAACCTATTAGAATCCCTGCTGTGGTTATGGCTATCTGAAGAAAAGACCTTAGGGAATATCATCCTTATAATGCTAAAGGGATTATTGTAGGTGATTCCATATGCTGGCTCTGGGAGATTGGATGAATGTATAGGGCAATGATTAATGTTTGGATTCCCCAGCCTGTACCATGGTTTCCTCTATTAAGCACTTACTCCTGTATCATATCATTTCACACTGGCAGAAGGATGAGCCTTGGCTATGACCTGAATTCATATTATGCAGATTTCTGATTCCAGAGTTGGAGGGTATGGGACTGGGCAGAGCTGTGCTTTCCTCATAATAGTATTTCCTTTGTCTGGAAATACTCCTAGGACTGTAACAATGAATTAATCCTCTTCTTTATCTGTCCCTAATGGACTCCACCCAGCTAAACAATGCCTAATTCTTTCCAATTGCTATAATAAAAGCAGCAATAAAAACTTCATAGTAGATTGAGTCTACTGGGAGAATGAATTGGGTTAAGAACAGAGGAACTGTCCTTGTTTCTGCAGATGCCTAAACTTGACCTCCCCTTACCTCAGCCTCCTTCAGTGCAGCTCCTGCTAAAGTCCTGCTTGTTGGGGACTTGTCAGTCACTTCTATTTTTGGTGGGCCTCCCAATGACCCTTTCATGTCATTCTGTGCAGTTTTCAGTTAGCTTTTACAAGTCTGTTTGATCTTCATATACAATATTCCCTTCCCTGCCTGGTTTGCTCTGTTGAGCTCTGCCTTCAGAACAGTTTCTCTTCCTTTTTGCCCTGAGCCTCCCAGTCCTTTGTCAGTAGTCTAAGAGCAAGGAATGTTGTTTTTCTGGTGTCATCAGAACCTAGGATAAATTGTGAAGTTGCTTTTGTGATGTCGCGGTTACCCTGGAAGCTAGTTCAGTGGCAGGAAGATGGTGGCAGCTTCCCAGAATAAAACAAAACATATGGATTCTTGCCCTGGATCTGCTAGTTTGTAAAGAAATGGTATTCCAGGTGCTCTCAGAGCTCTGGTGTGTGTTTCTAAAATGTAGTTATTTACTAAACCAAACTACATTAACAGCAGGGTGAAATACTGTCCAATGGCTCTAAAACTGGGTGGGAAAGAGAGCATGCCTTTTGACCCCTTTATTTCCTTTGCCTTTGGGCATCCAAAGGGTCCTATAGGGTGGGAACTGTAGCAGGAAGAAAGAAAGCTCTTTTGAAAAGGCTTCCCTGGGAGTGTATTCCAGCAATCCCCGAGAAACAGAACCAGTTCAACCCACAAGGTAGCTAGGTACAGTAGAAAGGGCTGATTGAGCTTGAGTATGGAATCCACCCCTCATTTTCCAGGTGTGGAAGCTCTTGCAAGTTAGCCATGCCTGCTCTCCAAGTCCACTTTCCTCATATGCAAAATAGAGAAGTGAAGAATAATCCCTCATATCCTTGTTCTGAGGATTAAGCTAGGACAATGGCTGGTATGGAGTGAGATTTCAATAAGTGTTCATTTTCTTTCCCAAGGTACATCTATTCAGATAGGTGTATGTAATGACACAGTGTGAAACGAGACCAAATTGGTATCAAGGTATTCAAAGGAAGACTGCTCACACTTCCAAATTTAAACTATTTGAGTCTCTAATATCAGGCTTGTCCTAGATAACGAGAGGTACCTGGAAAACCATGAGACATAACTATATATGTTATGGTCCCTTGTAGCTACTCTTTAGTATCAAATTTAGAAACAAAACTGCTGCTCTTAAAGGTCCAGTTAGACTTGGCCATTGCATTTTAAAAATTAATATAAAAAATCAGTCACATTTTAATTAAAAGACATATATGTTGAAGCTCTATGATTCTTTTTCATCATAATCATAGTCATAGTGATGATAATTATCATACTCTGGTGATTTTTTTGTGTTTCTTTCATTTAAATACATTACATTATATCATAAGATCCTTAACAAATATGGATTAAACAAGACAGTATAGTGTTACCTGTGTTTTCATATATAGAGTGATTTTTATCCTTTCCTAGAATATCCATCTTTCTACTTATATAACTCTCCTATCCTTGTATACTGTCTACTTTTTCTTATTAAAGACTTAAGCACATTCATCATAGTTGTTCCAAATTTATGATCTGATCATTTCAACCTCCTTGACTTACCTGGGTCTGGTTCTGACGAAGGCTGTATCTTTTACAAAACTGTGTACTTTGTCTTTTACTTAAAATTTTTGATTATTTTGATTATTGTTGTTGAATAGCAGGGATCACGTAGTGACTAAGAACTGTAGTAGAGAGGTATTTGAATAATACTTTCCCTGTATTGTAGTTCTAATGGTAATACTCCTTCTTGATGTGGCATAAGGTATGGGGCACGTGAAATGGTATCTAGCCCTAAGATTAGGTTTTCAGCTTTAGTAAGTCTGTGCTTTTGGACTGTGAACCTTACAAACGTGGCTTAGTCCCCACCCTGGGATCAGAGGGCCTACAGTCAACTAGTTCTTTTTCTCCAGCCTGGAAAATGTTAAAATGAACATTATCCTTCCTCCAGACTGGTTAGTATCCAAAATATTTCAACAAGGTAGGTTCTGGTTAAACATTTCCTCGGGGCATGCCTTGATAAGAAGAACAAAATGCTCTGGTATATTTCATAATGGTACCTTTCCCCTCCTGCTGCTGATAACACAAGGAGTTTTTTTTTTTTTTTTTTCTTATCTCCTGGGAGAACCTGGATGAACACCTGGTGGCAAAACTTCCAAAAATGTGGGTGTTCCAGTATGAGCGCCTCTCCCAGGGATGAGCTCTCACATTTGTGCATACTCAGCCACTAGCAATTAATCAATTATATGGTTCAGGGTTTCTTAACCAGCTTTAGGTTTCCATGGTCTCTGCTCATGGAATTCTAGTTTGGTAAATTGTGATCCCTTGTCCACCTATCTCCTACGTTGAGGACAAAAACTTGCCCTGTGAACTTCATTTATGTGCGACCTCTCTACAGATTTCTCCTCAATTCTTTTTAAATTCAGCTTTTTAAATCTCTGGTAGGATGGAGTCACAATTTTTTAAGTTTCTTGTATGCTGAATCAGAAACCCAAGGTTCTATTATCTGTTTTAGAAGAAAAGAAATTAAGACTGCTTTTCATGTTGAAGTAGGGAAGGTCAAGGCAGGGCACAAGCTAGAATCAAGGTCCTATTTAAATGGAACATCATAGATTTGAGGTTCAGAGCTGTGAGATTTATTGAACTGCTCTTTCATGACTGATATAAACACCATATCCTTTTGCTATATCATCTTCTGATACACATTGTGCTACAGATTTGAATTGTATAACTTAATCTGAACAGAGATAAAGGATTGAGTGCTCTTTAGATAACATTTTCTTTGTTTCAGTGTCTCCTCTGTTCATTTTTAATATATTTTATTTATACTGCTTTATAGAGACTCTTCAGTGTTTCATCTTTATGTATGATACTCTGCTTCTGAATGTGACCAATAATTAGAACAACTTTAATGGCTCTTCCATTCTAAAGACATAGATTGTATCCATACAAATTTATGTACACACAAATACATATACACACATGCACAGATATATGCCTACACATACATATATGTACATACATACATAGATAAATATATATGTATGTATGTGCACACATATGCTAAATACATTGTAAGGATACAAACATATTCTATTACTGTAAAAAGTTCTAAACATTTACTTAGGTGAAGTGGATGCCTATATTTTTTTGATTCTGAAGTTCTTCTCATGCTCTGCTTTTTTCTTTCTCACACTCACTCCATACCCAGTCTGTCCTTCAGGGGAAAGGGTAGGAAATAACGTAAGATGGCTTCCCACTTTACCTCATTCCCTTTATAAGAGCTCTGTGCTTCCAAAAGAAGCAGATACTGAGATAAAGTGAGTTAGGTTTGGGCATGGTGTTGGACCAGGCTTTCCCTAGAGAGAGCATGTTGTCAAATGGTCTTGATCTCAGAAAATGTTCTTGCATAAGGAATGGGATTTCAGGTTGCATCCATTTTATGAAATATCATTTTTAGACTTTTAAGTACATTGTCATAAAGAAACTGTGAGGAAAATTTTGTTCAGCAAAGTTACTCTTTTGCCTGTATAAGAACAGTTTGTAAAAACAAAACTGAAGAGACGAACTTACTCTGTGCTGTATGTGGATGTGTACAGGCATGTATGTTCCTCTTTCTGAAGTGCTTAATTCTTTTTATGACATTTTATATCTATTTATCCATTGATTCTTATTTACCTAACAAGTTAGTGGTTGATCCAGTGGTAAAATCTAAATGTTGTAAAATTTTGGTTCTTTTAGCCATGTGCTAGAAGTGTATATGCTATATGCCGACAAGTAATACATATATATGATCTATCAGTTTTGCTCACTTAAGGGTTTGACTCAGCTTCAGGGTGACAGTATTGATATTCCATGTCCACACAGATAAAGAAAGCCAGCGAGAGAAGGAGAAACTAGAAGCAGAGCTGGCTACTGCCCGTTCTACCAATGAAGACCAAAGGCGACACATTGAAATCCGAGACCAGGCACTGAGCAATGCCCAGGCAAAAGTGGTGAAGCTGGAAGAAGAGGTAGGTGTCCTCAGGTAGCATCCCAGCCTCAGAGGAGGAGAGCTGGGGAGCTCATGCATGACACTGGGCTTCTCATTCTTTTGAATATACAGCCTACACAATCTTCCAACAGAGAAAGGGGCTATCTTTTGCTTCTTGTTACAACTGTGCTGACATGAGTGGGTTAATTTTATTTTATTTTCCTGCTCTGCAGGTTCCTTTCTTTTGCTCCAGAATATGAAATCATACAGCCAAAGTAGGCAATTTCCATTCTCCCATCGATTTAATAAACTGTTTTCATACCCTAAGTTCTCCCTAGTACCTTAGCTCTGCCTTAAGCCTCTTCTTACCAAGCTTTAGACATTTATTTTCAAAGAACTACAGGATGATTCCAGATATTTTAAAGTACTCCAATGATCTTAACACTGGAATGGTCCTATTCTCCCCATACTCGATGGGAAGTCAAGCCTGTCCCTTGTCCTTGGTCAGAAATGTGTCTTGATGACCATATCTTTTGCTATTGAATTAGACCGTTTGGTTTGGAGATGGTAGCAGTCTTCAGAAGTCTGGGACAGAATAAGACCCAAGGAGAGTTTGCAGTCTGTGTCATGAGAATGCATTGGAAAAAATCTTTGTTGTGGCTTAGAGACTAGTTTTAAAGAATTTTATTATGTGGTGTGGTTGAATTTGTCAGCTCTTTATGTGAGTGGATGGAGCCATCCCTTGACAAATACAAGGGCCTCTGAACTATTAAGAATATGATTTAAATATGTATCTGATTAGTCTACTGTAGACACTGCTCTATTGCAACACTAAACTGTGTGTCTGTGAAAAAGAGGGAACTTTGCTGCTGTACTGTCATTAATTAATCCTGGATGTTGGTCGTGATTGTACTAGAGTAAAATTAACTCTTAAATCTTTTGAACTTTTGGGAATGAATATATTCCAACAAAGATGTGATGATGACATGCATGCATGACTAGGAGTTTGTTTTTCTTAACTATCCTAAACAGTTTAAGACGGTTGGTATCAAGAGGCCAGAACTTCACATTTCATTTTTAAGTATCTCTAAGTACGATACCATTAGGAAGCGTTACCTTAAATTTTGCATCAATATACAAAGATCTATTCAAATGTGGCTAAATATACTCTTAATTTTGTATCAATATACAAAGATCAATGCCTATGCGGCCCAATACAATCTTAATATTGCGTCCATATACAAGGGTCAATACCATTGTGACCAACTATAATCTTAGTTTTGTATCAATATACAAATATCAATACTGACGTAGACCAATACAATCTTATTTTTGCACAATAAACAATGGTCAATACCACTTTAGCCAAATATACTATTAATTTTGTATCAATATACAAGGGTATAAGGGCATATTCAATAATGTGACCTTTCTTCTTGATCCTTCCTGTGCTGTGTCTCGATTTTTCTCTCGTCCGTGCATTCCTACATAGGAGATAAAGAAGGATACAGAAAAGGGAAAGAAGGAATACCCTGGGTCTAACCTCCAAAACCCATTAAACAGGACCATTTAACAACTTGTAATCTCTTCCCTTAAATAATAGTGTTTTCAGTTGTCCTTCAAATAACTAAGACAGTCTATCACAGACATTCTCTAAGCTACTCAGTAATCAAGTTGTTAAGAGACAAGCAACATTTGCTTATCTAAATACAAGAGATAGGGCATCTTCAAAAACCCAAGAGATCTGCAGAATATGGCATTCAAAGATGTGGTCTTAAATTAAGATTTTTTTTTGATATCGTGACATATCAGCTCCTGACAGCACCCCCTATTCTACTCCAAGTAGAAGAAAAGCATCGAAGAATCTCCAATGTGAGATGGTTGAATTAGTGGCAAGCCTATCTCTTGACATGTAAAAACTCCTTGCTTCAACTGCAGACAGACTGCTGTCCAAAAAGGACAAAACTTGGTAGCAGGGAAGTCGACAGCCTAGCTCTGCCAAGACAGGGTAGGTTAGTCCTTCACAATCCCTGCTCTACAATAAATGTCTGTCAGAGAAACAGGACCAAAAGGCTGAAGACTGATGCTGGAATGTATGGAGAGAAAATGGAAACTGTCCAGGTAGTCACTGGTTTGTCATTTCTTAGTATTGGAAGCTGCAGGCCCTGCACTTCCTATACAATCAGATATATTTATCCTTCTCAGCTCTCTGAGGTGGTTGAAGAATAGACAGCTTGAGTCTCATAGCTAAATTTTGAGTTGTTTAGGAATCAAGAGGGCGTTCTAGATCTAAGAAGATGGTTATAATAGTGATGCAAGTTAGTATGAAAACTAAGTCAGTTATAGAACTTTAAACTCATGGAGATGGTTAGAAGGTAGAAGGTTAAAGTCAGGGGCCAAATATGTATGAACTGGACATTGGGAAGGTATACTGGGCCATTTAACTCTCATAAATGTGGCATATTTAATTCTGCTGTTTTGTATAGAATTTACTGTTATAAGAGAAAGAACCATTTGTTGGAATGAAAAGAGAAGCTGTTGGGGGGGGGGAAGAGGGTGGAAGGGTGGGACAAGAAGGGGGAATAGGGAAGGGTTTGCGACTGAGATGTAACTTGAAAAAAAATAAAGTACTTATTAAAAAAAATCTGAAAAAGAAAAAAAAAGATGTGATGATGAAGTGTAATTGACTAAAAAATTCAAATCTTGTTAAATTATATGTTGAGAGTTGAATTGTGTTTAAGAGAAATAATTTTCATAGATCTCTAGTAGGATGCCACTTAAGCTACATAGCAACTCTAAGGCCAGCTTAAGTTATAGAGTGAAACCCTTTTTGAAAATGATAGTAATACCCTCCATTATCTTACAGGTTGAAAGCCTTATGAACCTAAAACAAAATACAATTGTAGTTCTAGTGACTAAATGGTACTGTGGCTACTCTCTGGGTAATATCTTCCCTGCTTCCATTAACTGATGGCCTGGTCCTCCCTAAGAATGGACCTGGTTTCTGGAGATCTCCAGATTTACGCATTTCCTCTGCTTTTCTTTTGAGCATTAAAGACTGATTGGAATTAGGCTGTAACTTCAGAGTTTCATAGGAGATAGTACAATGTAATTTATGATATTCTTTAGCCTGAGTTGCCCAAGTGTTAACATCAAGTCGTAGAAAATCAACATATTGTGTTACTTCTTCAGTCCTCTATCTTAGAAACATACTGTTACTTCATGGAAAAATGACGAAGCCTGGAAGCCTCGTCACAGCATCCTGATATGTTTGATTCCCCCATGAGACCTTTGTTATTCAGGATGAAGATGGCTCAACATGGAATATTAGCATTTATCAACTATGTAACAGTTTGATAAGGACTCTTTAGTGTGGTTTCTTCACAACATCAGTGACTATTTCTTATGAGTGATTTCTGTGCTGGGCATGGTGGCATATGTATTTGATTCAAGCAGTTGGGAGTCAGATGCAGGTGGATTTTTGTGAGTCTGAGGTCAATTTGGTCTACATAGTGAGTTCCAGGACAGAGAGAGTTATACAGTGAGACCCTGTCTCAAACAACAGAGTGAGAGAGAAAAAAGGTAGAGATTGATTCATGAGTAGACTAGGTTTTCTTAATGCTTGTTGGACATCTTTCAAGGAAGGCCATGTTGGAAAGCAGAGAGATACACTTAAAGACCTGCCTGTGTCATGTGTAAACACACATTGTATGGCTCATGTCTGGCTTCATGAACTTTCCTTATTGCTCAGAAATTGGGAAGTTTCTCCAGGAAAAAGTTCTCTTACTTATTTAGCAAATCAGATTTACAAGACCTTTCTCAAAACATGCCTTGCCAGGCATGGGGGCGCACGCCTTTAATCCTAGCACTTGGGAGGCAGAGGCAGGCGGATCTCTGTGAGTTCAAAGCCAGCCTGGTCTACAAAGTGAGTCCAGGACAGCCAAGGATACACAGGGAAACCCTGTCTCAAAAAAACTAAAAAAAAAAAAAAAATGCCTTTTGTGAGGGAAATACTTTCTCAGTTTTTTAAGTTCAGGGTCACTGAGATAATTAGTTTTTATTGCATCAAGATGGCAGGTAAAATTACAACTATTGATTCATGGACCTTTGAGTTCTTTTATACCTTCACCTCTTGAAAGCCCTCATGTGGGTGCATTCCTTGCCATGAATTTCATTTTTGTAATCCACTGAGCCTCTGTAGGTCTCTGCATCACCCTTGTAAGCATTCCACACAAGGTCCACCTCAGGCAAGAGCTATTTTCCCAAAGCCTTAACTTTCAACCTCCTCTAAGTCCAGTGCAGATTCCTGTATGAATAAAGCTTCACAACTTCTACAGAGATGTTTTGCTAGGGCAAGGATGAATAGATCCTTTTTCCTGACAAGTCACTGTGACATAGACCTTAAAACCAGCCTGATTAGGTAAAGGATGCATTCCTAACCTCTTTACCCTTATCTTTTGAGACACATGGGACTTATTGAAGTCGACACAGATTAAGCATGTCCTAAAGCAACAACAATATTCTCACATTCGTGGAGAGCTTCCTGATCCTCTCTAATGTAAGCTCTCTGGGGAGTTTCCATGGATGTCTGGCATAACGGCTAGCAAGACTCAAGGCAGCCTGGGCTTCTGGCCGGCTGCTACATTAGGTGAATACTGAGTTGAAGCAGTGGCTTGGCTAATTGTTTCAGGGATGGTGGGAAAAACAGACTTGGAAAAATCAGAACGGGAAGGTCCTGAGGGAACTGCATAGTGGGAACAGTGTACAGGAAAGTATAAAGCAGCAGGTGAGAGGGCTGCATGAAAGAGCCAGTGAACCATGTGTGGGGCTAGAATGAACATGATGCAGATTGAGGAAGAAGGGGCTAAAGTATTAACCTGTTCTAAACCACAGAGGCTGGTGATGACTTAGACATCACCACTCTTGTGGAGATACTCAATGTAGGTCTCAAAGTCCTGTTGCCACTCCTTCAAATGTACTTACACCTTGTTTTATTCCTCTTCCACCAGTATTCTTCTTAAGGGATAACATTTCCCAATCTTTCTATGTCTCTCACTATTAAATTTATTTGGCTGTTCGTTTTGTTTTGTTCTAAAGACAATTTTTGCTACATCACCTATGTACCAAGTAATATACCAGTTTGCTGCTTTCCGGTAGTAGAGGAAGGTGTCTTATGCATAAACATTTATATGTTTAACACTCTACAATAATTTTGAACCAGTTGCACTCTATTGGTAAAGTTTAAGCTTCTACAGCAGTTAGAATGTGTTATAAGTTTTAGTAGAAGTCTAAGAGTGTGCATTATGTGTGTACTTAGAGGGTTAATAGGTTGAGTTACATATGCACTCAGGGATTTCCCAGGATGCTCTGTTGATGAGCTATCGATTTATATAAAAGGCATTTCATCAAAAGATGGTGTTCCTCATGCCCATGACAGTGCAGTCTTTTTGTGGTGGATTTTGGTTGTTTTATCGAACATATTAAAAAAGAAGAAATATGTCCACAAACTAAATAGAGATGGGGCCTTTTAGTTTGTGCCTTTCACTCATTTTTTTTAATCACTATGGCTTTTTAAATCCCCAAGGTAGAAGCTTTGTCGATTTCTTATTCCCAAGTCAGCAAGTTTTCAGAGGTGGTGTTTTACCCTTTAAGTCTTGTAATACCTACCAGTGGACCACAGCCTTTTTGGCAAAGGACAGAGGCAGCTTGCTAATACCAGGCTAGTGTTACCAAATTGCTTCAATGTGAACCCTGACTTAGAGCAGGGTTACCAGGTAAAACTAAATCAGATCTAACTAAAATTACTGAAAGCTCATGGGAAAATAAAATTCATTGTATGAAGGAGAAGAACAGAGAACATATACTGTGGATATGACATTTAGAAAGTACTATGTGCAGACAACGAAAGGCAAGAGAAAAATCAGATATAATAAAGACACTGAACTTAGTTCATTCCATGTCAGCTTCAGTGTCCTTGAGAGGATGGGTACCTGTATATGTCACTGTTCACTCAGCTAGTATGACTGATTCACCCTCTCTACCTACACATCGGCATTTTTAATCTTTGAGAGTATTACAGACAGATAACTGTTGATGTGGCTCAATGTTATGCAATGTTATGCTGTCGCGTCCCCCTCGACCAGCAAGGATGACGCAACTCGCAAAAGCTCTTCTCCAGCAGTTTATTCAGGTCCCTTGAAAACAGTCTTCCAAATGCCCGGGCAGACCCAACCCACAGGCTAAATACTATATGAACAGCCAATCAAGTAAAGCCACGTGGTGCTATCTTAGTGGCCCACGTATGCGAAGCAAGCCAGATCAGCGGTCTTAACCAAATATGGACTTGTTTACCACCGAGAGCGCTCACCGTCGGGCTGGTGGAAGGAGGAAACTGGCGCCATCTTTAGGGCGCGGCACGTCGCAGCTCTCTACATTATGCCACTTGTCTGGCATGCATAGAACCTGGATTTGAACCTTAGTAACAAAAGAGAAAGAAAATGAATAACAACAACACACATGTTTTATATCCTCTGGGAACCTTACAACTGTTAGCAACTTTCCCAAGATGAGAATATTAAAGTACAGACAGATTAAGCAGGGCAATTAGGGAGAAACCTAGGGAAAACACCAACACCACTAGCCCTGTTTCTTGTCTTCCTGTAAATAAGTGGGAAAGTGATGGATTATGAAACTTCCTTGTAAAGCACTGAGACAAATGGCTAGCTTGAGGTGCTCTAAAACCAATTTTGTATATAGCTATTTGAAAAAATATCAGTTTGAAAGATACCCACAGTTGTTAGAAGGAGGGAAGAGATGCCATCACATGGTATTCATTTGTAGGGATCAGATTTTCCTGAGTCAGAAGAGGTTATGGGATCTGCCAAATTCTTGGGAAAAGATGATTGACTTAGCTCAAGAGGCTTTGCCCTGGTCTTTATCAGACTACTTTCCTGCTGTTCCTTTTCCCATTTCTTATGACTTTTAATGATTCCTTTTGTGTGTCTGTGCATTTGTGTTGTGTGTGTGTGTGTGTGTGTGTGTGTGTGTGAAAAAGAGAGAGAGAGACTCACATGTCAATGCTGGTCTTGACCACCCAGTCCTTTAGCCTCAAAGTGTAGGGATGATAGGCCTGCACTACTTGACTAGGATTCTCCTTTGAAAAATTGTCCTGAATAGGAGTGCTCTGAAACCCTTACGTTGACTTGGCCAAGCAAAGTAAATAGTTAACAACAACTATTGGTGGAGAGACAAAAATGGAAATTGTCGCAGACTGAACCTTTGGGACATAGTAAGTTCATGCATGGGGTGAGGAGAAGGTGGATCAAAGATGAAGGCAAAAGGAAGTAATGGGTTAAGGGGACAAACTGAGAGAACATCGGCTACAGGAAAGTAAGGGAGGGGGAAAATCCTTGACAAGTTTGAGAACTAGTATTTACTAAGAAAACTTAAATTGATGGAAGAATGTCTTCCATTCACTGCATAACCAGAGGGATTGAAATGATGGATTTACACGGCTTTTTCTAGGATCTCATGGGTGAGGGGCTTGATTAGAAACTCAGAATGACTAATCTGTGGTTTTGAAAACTCATTTTCCGCATGAAGACCTGAACCACTCTTGTGGATTTGGAAACTTATCAAGTGAACCCTCATTTCCTTGAACACTGAAGACATAAAAAAATAAATTTTCTGTGATCTCTCTCTCTCTCTCTCTCTCTCTCTCTCTCTCTCTCTCTCTCACACACACACACACACACACACGCAGTCAGCATTGACTTAGTTTTTAACTTCCATGATTATAACTATACAATATTCCAGAATCCTATTTAAGATCTTATTTTATTTAGCCCTCTGAGATATTGTTCATTGTTCAATATGAAAAGGGAACTCCTAGATTTGTGAACTATGGGAGTTTAAAGACCTGTATATGTCATCATAAATTATTTGTCTAGTTTAGTGAGTGTTTAAAAACTTCTTGAAGCTCTGTGGGAGAAAGAATTCCTAAGTAGTGAGGGATAAAACACCAAAGGGAATCATAAGAATTATTCATATAACATCAGTTTTGTAAAGATAGAAGTCAAGCTAGGTGTGGTAGAGTATACCTGTAATCCCAGCATACTGGCAGGAGGATCTTACATTTTAGGACAGCTTGAGCAGTTTAGAAAAACTGTCTCAAACAAACAAGATGATTGAGTGGTATAAGATGGGCAGCCAGGTCTCTATGAAAAAAACAACATCAGAAACAAGAAGGGATATGAGTATGCAAAGTTCTGATCTCTCTCTCTCCTCTCTTCTCTCTCTCTGTCTCTCTGTTTCTCTCTATATATAGTTTTTTGTTTTCTTCCTCTTCTTTAGGGGAAAAGTCATAAATTGTTAATTATTATGTTATTGTCAATTATTTCTTAATATATTATTATATCTATATACACTATTACATATATCATATATATATACTATACATAAAACAATAGGAGGTTTTATGTAGAACCCTAAATACACAGTAAGGATAGGTGATTCAACCAGTTCATATCACTGATTTGCTAAGCATCTCTACAGAACATAAGAACTGTGGAATACAGTTTGAAGTTTTGAAAACCTTCAGAGATTGATGAGGTTTTTCCCCCCAATATAATACCATGGATGGCACTAAATAGTAAATAATTTTAATTTTTTTGAGGCCAATGTGGTGTTGATTGCAACTGCTGCATTCAGTCATAATGGCTGGAAGGCAACTGTTAACATTCTGCAGCCCTCACATAGTATTGGACATTTTGCTTTGATGATTCCTGAACTTCCTGATTCCTTCCTATTACTCCACATTTGTTTGTTAACAAATGGAGACTCTGATGCAGAGAATGGGGAAGTTGTCATTCGTAGCCAACTAATAGAATGTAAGTCTCCTCATTGCCACTATGTTCCTTTACCTTTTACTATATTGTCAAATATAAATTTTCATGTGTATGTGTGAAGGTGAATGGGAGGAGGAGGAGGAGAGAGAGAGAGAGGAAAGTGCTTTGTTTGCTTGTTTGTTTGAGGGTCTTCACCAGAGGCAAACTATTTATTTGTCATAAAATAGAAGTACTCTCCCCCAAAACATATCATTTTCATGAAAAATATTGTTCTTGTAGATACTCAGTGGTTCCTTCTAACTGTATCTTCAATAAACAGCTTTACTCTATACATATACACTTATGAACTACTTGAGGCCTAGTGGTCACCTGGTTATTTTTATTTAACAATGATATTGTCCTCAGGGTCACTAAAACAGTAAGAATCACATTAAGGTTGTTTGGAATAAACATTAACAATTGAGAGCACTGGGACCTGACTAGGAAATGACATTTTCCTCCAAAGAAGAGGAAGAAGAAGAAGAAGAAGAAGAAGAGGAGGAGGAGGAGGAGGAGGAGGAGGAGGAGAAAACAAACAAAAATCCAAACCACAAAGTTCAAGGCCTTTTTTAAACTAGATATTCCTCTAAGCACTTCTCATGTTAACTCATCTGATCCTTATAGAGGTTCATGACACTATTGTCATGTCTATGTTATTGATTAATGAGTAATGAAGGTTGAGGGGAGAAATCAAAAAGATAGCTCAGAGAGATTTAAGCAACTTTCCTTAAGTTGCAAAGCTATTTAGTGAGAATGCTGGGATAGGGTCTCAGGTAGATTGAAAACATAGGATCTTAGCCATTTTACCCTCTGTATGTTCTTTACAAGAGAAAGAACTGGCAACATTTTCCATGGCCTTGGAAGGTAAAATTGGGTGTCTGCTGTTGGAATTAGTAATCTGATAGCTGAGGAGCTTAACGGTATAGATAACTGTACAGGAGAGGCAGAGATGATGAGGGAACTCATCATGATGGATGTAAAAGTAAAGCATATAAAATCTAGGATAGTAATGAAGTTAAAACACATAGATTGTAGAACTGAAAAACGATCTATAAAACGAGTATATAACTTAGAAGATGACTGACTTTGTAAGCTGCATCCATCAAGCCTTGCATGGGCAGCGTTCAAGAGTTGTGACATAGCTAGGACTTAAGCACTTCTCATATAACCTTTCTCTTGTTAAAAAAAAAAACCCTGTAGCACTGTGCCAGCAATAATGGTCTTTATTTTTCTTGGCTTGCTCTGCTGAGCTTGTCTAAACTATATCCCCGTTTTCAACAAACTCAGAGAACTAACTGATCCCGTCTTTCTTTACTCATTCAGAGGGTTGGCTCAGTGACTTCTCTTTCTGAGGGGGCTTTTCGTGGGATATCTAATTTTCCTTTTGGAGAAAGGCAGGATGTAGGGAGATGGGCATGACACTGGATTGCTTGCTTTTCAGCTTTCAGGGCTTGCATCACTGTACTTTACTGTCAAGGCAAGAACTGCATGCTGTCTATGTGTAATTGCCTTTAAGTATAACTGCTGTAAGCCTTCATAATTATAGTTCACATTCTCTACATTAACATTGTACTGCTTCCTTAGGTTTTTTGGAGTGATTCAGAAATAAATGCATTCAGCTCTAAATAGCTCACGAACATTATAAAACCCCAAAGGTGAAGGCTAGGGAATGATTTCTTCCTTCCCAGTATGGAAACTCAGCAAATAGCAAGGCAGAACAGTGTCTGACCCGAATCTTTTGCTTGGCCCCGTAAGGAAAGAAAGGTGTAAGTTTATTGAGAGGCAGACTATGATGATTTCTTTGTTTATGGTAAGCCCTAGGAACTGTTCATAAATAGCAAAACATCTAGACTCAAATTCACCTCTGTTGGTTTACAGTGCTAGATTGAGTTAGGCCTGTTTTGAAAGGAAATGTCAACATAACATTGAAACAGTTTGAAAAGTTTTGCCTTGTCATAGTCAAAGGAGATGCCAAAGGTCTGGTGGTAAGAAAATGGAAGATAGGTTTCCTGCCACCTGGAGAAAACTCAGTAATTGTAATTGGATTGGGGAAGATTCCAAGCAAATATTGTTTCCCCACCAGTAAGTGGCAGTGCTGTTGAAGTCGAAAAACAAAAGAACTGGGACTTAGACTCATTACCATGAAGGAGTTACCTGGTTTCTGCACTGAGAAGTTCAGATAGGTCCTGTTGGCTTGGACAAAGCTATGTGGCCGTGGACAATGTTGGTACAATGAGTAACTTCTTATATTGCAGCTAACTACTGAAGTCACTTAGGGCTTAGGAATTACCTACACCCAAATACCTTGGTATATTTTTAAAATACAAGTTAGCACTAATATTTGAGCTCTTAATTTCAGTGGTGAAGGTATCTCTAACCTTGTCCACCAAGGGAATGATAATGACAGGTGTGCCCACTTGGGAGGATTTCTATTTTAAAAGGAGGCTACAAGTTGATCTACTAGCATTGAGGGAAGCTGTACAGGTAGTGTGAGAAGAAGAATCCATTCTTTTGCAAGCAAAATGGTGAGGCCGCCTGCCCCTTTTCCAGTCTTGTTGAATACTGGAGTATGAATGTCTTATGTAAGGCTCTGCAATTGCTTCCTCACTCATTGCTGTTGAACCAGGATTTGGCTTATAAGTTAAAAGGGTACAAAGAACTTACATTTTTATTCCCATCTATCTCAGCCTTTGCTCTGGTATATGGCTCATAGATGTGAAAAGGTGAAGAATCATGTCTGACTCAAGCATTCACTGAGATATAGATTGATTCATTTGAGTGCTTAGGGATCCTTGGCTCCATAATAAAAGTAGAGAGTGTACAAATCCACAGTAATCACCCTCAACTTTGGAAATAAAAATCCCAAGTAGCTTGTGGTCTTTTAATAAAACAAAGAAAAAAAACCAAACCAAACAAACAAAAAACCCAAGTGGGACACTGCTAGTCCTGAGGAGACTAAGAATAATAGGCATTTGAGCCATTATTTGGCATCACCAATTTGAGAAGCAGAAGTTTTCCAAGAGAGCCAATGTAAGTGTTTTTGGATAATAACCAGAGAAAGTTTTTAGGAAGACATTTCTGGTCTCTTTATATCTTTAGTAGCTGCTTTCTAAAGTCCTAGCCCTGGGAAGGAGACAGTATCTTACAGGTATGTGGGCTGGTGACATGGCTCAATAGATTACCGGCTTTCCACCAAACCTGGTTCCTGGAAACCAAATGGTGGAAGGAGGGAACTCACAAAGATGTCTTATGACTTCTATGTGCCCATTGGGTATGTGACCCGATATGTGTGGATGAGCCCCTCTCCCCCCCCTCACATACACACACACACACACACACACACACACACACACACACATACACACACAATCAATGTAAAAAACAATTCAAGGGGGTAGGCTTCTTCACAATATTGAACTTTTCTCCCTCTTCTCCTCCCACCCTTTTAGCATTTACCAACTGTGAGAGCTAAAATGAAACATACTTTTACACCAAACATTGTCATTTATAGTAAAGAAGAACAGAGGTTCTTCTTTAAAGACAACCATAAGTGGGAAACTGACAATCTTACATTCTAAGACACTCTTTTGAGGGGAGTAGCCTTGAAGGAGACATAGAGATTAGAAAGGGGGAAGAGATTCAAGAGAGGCTCCTGTCTCTCTTCACATTATTTGTATGAGATATACATGGCAGCTGCTCATCCCAAAGGTTCATCTCACTGTTATTCGTCTTGAAGCAGGAAGAAATCACAGTACAAGGCTGGATTTGTGGGTGTTGTAACTGACCTTACTACTGTTTTTTTCTCTCCATTTGCAAATCTCCCAACCTGGATTTCCAGCTGAAGAAGAAGCAAGTGTATGTAGATAAGGTGGAGAAGATGCAGCACGCTCTCGTGCAGCTCCAGGCAGCATGTGAGAAGCGTGAGCAGCTGGAGCACCGACTCCGGACGCGTTTGGAGAGGGAACTGGAATCCCTTAGAATCCAGCAGGTATTACTGTTTAGCATCCTGGGAATGCGCAGGGATGATAGATGGGGAAAATGGTTCTACCCATCTGTCTTAATGAATCAGTGAGTTTATTACGGTCACTTATAGAAATATTGGGGAGGGGCTACTTATGGAAGTATAGGTGACACAAAGGCAGCTGTAAGTCTCCCCCAAGCATAGGTGATGACTCCCTGTAGCTGAACCACCGAAGATCATTGCCCAACTTTCAGGTTGTTACACCAGTCAAAATTTTCTCTCTCCAGCAATTGTTACTGCTTATGTAATCTTGGGGAGGGGACTTACAAATCTTGTGTTGGGTACTTTAGCCTTGGAAATATTCTTTACTTCTTGAGGCTTGTAGGTTTCATTTATTTCCTGAGTCTTACTTACAGTTATGGAATGAAGGAAAGGAAGAAAAGTAATGCCATTGTTCCTGGGTAGGTTTTTGTTTTGGGGGATTTTTTGTTTGGTTGGTTGGTTGTGTTTTTGTTTTTTTGTTGCTGTTGTTATTTTTGTTTTTTGGGTTTTTTTTGTTTGGCAAAAACTCTAAAGGCATTTAAATGTTTTCTATCATTATATTTTCACCATCTCTCCATGTTACTGCAAAAGGCTTTCCCAATATAGATACAAAACCTACTTATTTCCTTAGCTTCTTAGCCCAGCAAAATTCATCATAGTGTCTTACACCTTTTATTTTTCACATAAACTAGAACAAAAGACCCTATATGAAGTGAGACAGCTATACATCTTGATTCTTAGGGGTCTCAAAGTTGAAACTGGTAGGATCTTGGGCAATTTTTCAGTTTTGTTTTAAAACCTTGAGATTGGGTTTCCGGTAGTCCAGGCTGGCTTACAACTCAGTCTATGCTGGCATACACCACCACATTCAGTTAGAAGTGGTCTTTAGAAATCTTCAGGTCATTCTACTTATTGGGATTTAGAGGAGAAAAAAAATCAAGACACCCCCCCCACACACACACACTCAACACACTAAAGGTCTAAAGATTTCATAAATCAGGGACAGTTTTGGAATCAAATCATAAATTTAAAGCAATCCCATTTCCCTTGTAAACTTTACTGTCAGACAAGGATTGCAGTTTTTGTTTCATTAATGTAATTTCTGAATGACAGCAATTTGATATGCTAGGTCCTTTTTCTGATCAAGGGAGGTTCATTCAAAGCCCAAGTCAAGTCCTGTGGAGTTCTAAATTCTCCTTCCTTCTTTTGAACCATTATCCAAACTAAGAGCTGAGGTTAGGATTAGCTTAGTGGCAGAACGTTTCATCAGTGCTCACAGCACTGAAAAGGGAACCTCAAGTAGTTTGAGGCCTGGAAATATGGATCAGTAATAGAGTGCTTATCCAACATGCAGGAACTTCTAGGTTCTATTGCCACCACTATGCAAACAGGCTGATGAACAAAATAGATTTGGCTATCCCTTTCTTATAAAATCAAAGCTCTTCAGATTGGATTTGGTAGGAGAGCCTGTGTCAGGAGATTCATGAGTTCAGGGTTACATAGTACATTCCTCTGTTAGAAAATCAGCAATATTAGATAGATAGATAGATAGATAGATAGATAGATAGAAAGAAGATGGATGGATAATGATCTTCAAGTGGGACTTGGGCACTATGGTTGTTTTTTCACTAACTTGTGGGGACTTGGTATTTCTCCCAACAGCGCCAGGGCAACTCTCAGCCCAGCAATGCTTCCGAATACAATGCCGCTTCACTGATGGAGCTCCTCCGGGAAAAAGAAGAGAGAATTCTGGCCCTGGAAGCAGATATGACAAAGTGGGAACAGAAGTATTTGGAAGAGAATGTGATGAGACATTTTGCTTTGGATGCTGCTGCAACTGTGGCTGCGCAAAGGTAAGTAGTTGGTAAGAGGGCCACTAGTTGAAAGATGTGAATGGGGAAACCAGGTATGGTAACACATTCAGAGATTTCCCAATGTTTAGTGTACTTTAGTACTCTTATTTCCTCTCCAATTTCTCCTCAATTATGTTTTCCTTCCAATTATACATGAATTGGATGGCTCTGGGGACATAGATTTAAGGATTTCAAAATTTTTGCTCAATGAACTTTCATAGAAAGAATCATAATTGAGCTTGCCTTGGGGGTGAGCTGAAACATGAGCTTGTCTAAGTATTTAGACACATCTTTCCTCTTAGCTACAGATCTTTCTAGCCACATGTACATGTTGTTTAGTCTCAGGACCAAAGTGAAATTCCTGCTAGAGAAATTCCAACCAGAAAGTAAATGTCACTCAGGAGTAGCTGCTGCCATTTGATAGTTCTAGCACCTGCTGGGTATTTGCCAAATATGAATCTATCACTGCCCTCTAAGAAAGTCTGTATTTGAAGGCCACACTCTCTGTATCCCTGAGCTCACCACATATAAGTAGTCTCATTTTATCTGGTTCCAGACAGAAAAAGGCAACGGGAGTGTTATTTCTGGTTTCCTAGGCACCTACCTTCTTTGTGTATTATAAAAGAATAATTATTAACTTTTAGAGAAAACATTTGCTCTTCATAGCTTTCTTTTCCTATGTTGCTGCTGTTCATAACTATTAGCTGGGAAAGATGCAACTCAGTTCTAATCAAGTGGTGGCTTAGGTTGTGGTGATAGTGGTCAGAACCTGGGGTAGACTTGGGTATTGAAGGTGGTCTGGACTTTAGTATATTGCATATAGAGTGTGTTGCACACAAACAGGCTTCTATCCAGAAAGCTATTAGACAAAGTAGTGCTTTTATACATTCTTCCAAATGTGGTATATCAGTAGAGTCCAGCACTTGTTAGATACTGGGTATGTGGAATAGATCAGTGTTTAAGAGATGGACTGGCACATTCTAAACCTGCTCATAATTCTCAAGGAGTACTTCTTCCATCCTCCATGTGTTCATCCTGTCTCCAGATAACTTTAATAGACTGAAACCATCTTTGGCTTAATCTTGAGGTCTTTGTGAACTGAAGTTTCCCTTGCTCTGTTTCCTGAGAGAAGCATACTCAGTAAGAGCCAATGTCATAATAGTGTCTAATGAAAGTGCAGCTGTGTCAGAAGATGGTCACAAGGCTTGGAGGCTGATTTGAAGCAGAATTTAGTGTCATATTACCTATAGGCTCCCAAAGAAGTGCAGCACTTATTCAGTTATTTGTGAAAGCCTAATGCTGTAAACCTAGTTATGGTGAGCCAGGGAGATGCAGAGTAATTTTGTCAGCTTTGTGCATGAGCTTTGAATGATATAGCTCATAATTGTGCAAGGCATGAGAAAATGTTTGAAGGCGGTATGTTGGTGCTGACATACTGAATGGACTCCAGGGCAAAGTACAAGAATGTTAGAAAGGTCCCTGGTGTGGAGAAGCGTTATATAAAGACAGAACCCCATTCCTCCTCTCCTCTCTTGAAAACACTAAGTATTGTGAGAATTATTCCCTTGTAGATCTATGTCCAAAATATGTTGGCTTCTATAAATTGCAATTGATTTAAATTAAATTGCTTTGTAACACTAGGTAGAAAATGTTCATGTAATTACTGTTTTCAGCAAAAAAATATTCATGTTTATCATTTAATATGATAAAACACAGCCTGTTCCCAGTGTTCTTAGCAAGTAGGAACACCTTCTACCAGAAGTAATCATTCCAGATCTGGACTGTTTGTAACTGGTCCAGACAACAGCCGAGAATGAGAGATTATATTGAAATTCCTGTTACATAAATAAGTTAAACTAGATGATTTTACCCAGACCCTTTTATTAAAGGTTTATGCTATATTTCCAAAGATAGTATCATTAAACTTTGCTATACAGATTGGTTTCCTTTTCTTCATTCTTCATGAGATGTCAAGTTTGGGGAGTAACATCCAGAAAACGTTGTTTCTTAAATTAGAGGCTTTTCTATCTCTCTTGCCAAAATCTCTTCACATCCTTCTCCTTTTGTTACCCTCATCCACCTGCCAACAAAAATGTAGACATGAAGAGTCTACCCTTTGACCTCTTTCTGTGCTGGAAAGATTTATTTATTTTTCATTCAATGCAATTTTTAAATGCCTGGGATATTGACTGTAGATGGAAAGTGTGCAAAATTTGTTTAAGCAAGGAAAGAAGGAAAATGCAGGGAGTAAAGAAGGAAGGAAAGAAAGGAGGTGGGGAGAAATTTTTTTTCCAAATATGTATGTAACTTATATCCCCAAATTTAATTAGCACTACATTTTAACACTGCCTGCTGTCTGTGTGTTCTATCACCTTCTCAATTTAAAATATTCCAAACCTTACAGGTCTTTGACAGGTAGCTCACAGGCAAGCAACATGTTTCACAGTTAAAACTCCCCATTTAAGTGACATCAATAGTAGTCATAAGCAACAGTTTTTTTCAGTTAAAATGTTAGTTAATACATTAAAAATTAACCACTTCAATTGAACAATTTGGTGAATTTTGGAAAATGAATACAACAGTGGAGCTGCTACCAAAATCAAAATAGAAGACACATTCTCACATGACCTGTGTCCCTTAAACTTGATCCTTTCCTTCCTAGGCAATGACTGATCTGACTCAGGTCATAAAATTACAGACTTCTTTCCTAGAGTGTCAATAGAAAAGGATTATTTTTATACTTTTTGTTTTATTGCTTGGGCTTAACATAATTATTTTAATCCATCCAGTTGATCCATGCCTTTTTGTTTTTGTGTAATGTGCCATGGAATGGATGTATCATAGATTGTTTATCCAGTTACCTGATGATGGATATTTTTATTATTTTCAGTTTGTGATCTTTGGATATAATAAAACACAAATTTTAACGTAAGAGTAAAAAAGCTTATTTTTCTCCATTAAAAGGCATACTATGTGGTCTGTTTATACTCTTCCTAGTACTTTGATTCTAAATAACATTTTGTCAAGGGAAAGCTGTTGATACAATGGTTTCAGGTAGGAATACAGGACTAAATGTGTTCAGGAGTAGACAGTGATATTGATCGGTAGTATGCTTAGGTAAATTGTATGCAATGAAGAGGAAGGAAAGAGGGAGAGAAATAAAGAATAAATTGAAGGCTTTTTGACTTATCTAGTAAGGCAAGGTAATTTAATCTTTTCTTATTTAAGTTAAGAACTTGAGCTAGCTTTGGTGACACCAACCTGTTGTCTCACAGTACACAAGAGAGACAGGGAGGAAGTGAGTGAGTTCACAGCCAGCATATGCTATATAAAACTCTGTATAAAATAGTATTTGACACAATATTTTTGTCCAAAGGCTACTGGAAAATCTATTTAATTTTTCAAAAACAGGTAGTGCTCTTGTGAGAACACTACCTGTTAGTTATTCTCACAATGCTTTATGGTGGGTGTTGTAATCCATTCTACTCCCAGGCACAGGGGAATTATATCATCTGTAGATCAGAACTAAGGGGGCACAAAAGCCAGGATTTAAATCAACATTTTAACAGTTGAACTGTCTCCTAGATATGATATGGTTCAATGATGGTGAACTTGAGCTCATTAGATGTTCAATAAATTATTACTTGAGGCTTATTACTTAGGCACTTGGAAGCATTATAAATAATTGCAGTATCACTCCCTGCATTTGGGCTCTGAGTTATTCTGTCTCTAGAGAATCTAGGTGCTTAATATGACGGATGGAAATCCCTACCAAGAAGTTCTTGTTCATTCCCAGAAGATCAGATTTGGCAATACAGATTCTGAGTTTAAGCTCATAAATGGTGAATTTATGCCTGAAGAGTAGCAAAAAATATAATACGATAACAACCCATTAAGCATGTAATATATTAGGTTGAATTTACTGAATTGTGTTGTTAACTGTACTTGTAATGTTTCAGGTTTGTTTTGGGCAATGTGAATCTAGAAAAAGAAGAGGCAAAGTAACAGAAGACATACAACACATGACTATTTGTCCGTTCCTTAATGGACTTTCTCAATTTCTATATTT
Source organism: Lophiomys imhausi (assembly GCA_907164525.1). Classification (NCBI taxonomy): domain Eukaryota; kingdom Metazoa; phylum Chordata; class Mammalia; order Rodentia; family Muridae; genus Lophiomys; species Lophiomys imhausi. Next base: position 984,357 of record CAJQZJ010034502.1, on the reverse strand, counting down.
TGCTTTCTTCTGAGTCTGTATTTTCGTTACCTTGTTTTCTACCATGACTTATCTGCAATAAGAAAAATGCTGTAATAGAAGTTCTGACATCTCTAATATTAAACTTAAAATCTCCAGTAAATTGTTGGATCTTGTCATATGGCTGCTCTGAAGACAAATTCACTCCAATAGCTCTGAAATCTACACTCTCCAAAAATCCGCTCTTTGTTTTCCTAAGACAGTGTTCCATGATTTGAATTACAAGTACAGTTCTCATTCCTTCTTTCATCTCCATTACCATCGCCATGGTCTCCAAGTTTAATCACATCTACCTCCTGTTCCCATTTCCCTTGCTACATCACTGGTTTGTGTTTTCATTATCGACTGATTATGATTACTACAATCATCTTCCTAACTGGTCTTCTTGATTCAAGTGCCTCTCTATTCTGATCCATCCATTACATTTCAGCAAGAGATGCTCCTGTTGTCGTGGAGCTAAACACATGCCCATTCATTCCCCACAAAAAGCTCTAAATTTTTTGTACCTATCGGACTAAAGTCCAAACTCATTCCTGTAGTGGTTAATTATTTATCCTTTGACTTCCCTTGCCAGTTTCCTGCACCCAGGGGACTAATCATTTCCACATGTTTCTCCTCTCCAGCCTCCCATGGTGCTATGCTTATGGTAAAGTTCATATATTAAATAAGCAGCAGGATGCTACCCATAGGAAAAGATGAACCATATTTATTGATTGATTTTTTTTAAAAACTATTTTTTGATCTTTCGAGACAGGGTCTCACTTTATGACTTTGCATGGCCTGAAACTTGCTATACGGAGCTGGTGTCAAACTTGTAGCGTTCTTCCTACCTCAGCCTCCTGAGGGCTAGGATTACAGGAATGAATCACCACACTCATCATGGGAAGTTTAGTTGGCCTCTAGATGTTTTAATTAGGAAGTGACAATCTCCAGAGCACTATAGTTGGGATTATGCTATCAGAGGAAAGAAGAGATGATTTGGGGAATATTGACAAAAAATAAATCTGTTTATTTAAGAATTTGAGATGATGGGATATTGGGTTGAAAGGAATGTGGCTTTACATGCTGTCTTCAGACTGCAGCCAGTACCTCCTGATATTCTTGAGGTCAGTCTCAGAGGGCTCTGGAGCTTGTTCCTTCAAATGCTGTACTAGCTTGCCTTTGCAAAGCCATTGGCTTCATAGCCCTAGTTTTCTACAAGAAAGATTGGTGTTGAGGGCTGTCCTGGCAGCCCTGTAGGAATTCACTAAGTGCCCCACATTTTCAGACTCCATTCCTGAGGAGTTCACAGTGTCCATATCAATTAGCTGGCAGGGCTCTGTGTACCCAAACTGGTCTTTTATGCAATGCAAGTGACAGTAGGACAGCACTGTTTTCCCCAATGACAAACCGTACAATCAAGCCCCCAGTGTCTGTAGACACCACACAGTTTTCAAGAGGCTTGGATCATAAGTGTTAGCCTTCAGTTTCCCTTGGCTCTCTGTAAGACAGGGAATGGCCTCCAAGATTACACCAAGGTGTAGAATGTCTTAAAGTCATACTTGCTTTTTTTGTCATTCTTTTTCTACCTATCGACATCTCAATATTTAAAAAAAAAACATTGTTGAGTGCTTTTACTGTGCCTGATGGCAAATTGTTTTTACAAATTTTTACACACATAAATAATTTTATTTTATATTAGAGGGAAGGAAATGTCATTTCAGTTGTCATTTTACATATGAGGAAGAGTAAGCACAAAGCAGGTAATGTGACTTTCAGAGGTCAGAAAGGGTAGTTATTGGCAGAGTACTTGTGGAATCTGCAACTTGATCCTGGGGTTGTCTGTAGGAAGAGCCTTGGTATCAAGTACTATGCAGTGCTGTTTCTTCTCAGACAATCCAGTAGGACTGTGAACAAGTGGATTGCACTGGAGGAGTATGGAATTTTAAGATGTTAAAATAGTTTGAATTTAGTGACTGATGAGAGTAGCTGTATCCCTCTACTTCTTGTCTATTTCAATAATACTTTCAACTTTGTAAATGAATTATAGGCATTGGGACAGCAGTGGTTTTTTTTTTTTTTTTTTTTTTTTGCAGAGGCCTCCCAAACTTGCCTAATCCTAATGTTAAGTTACTACCGGTTCATTCCCTTGTTATCATATTACCCCCAATCTGTACTTGTCACAATCTCAACACTAAGAGAACACAATTCTCTAGCTTTCAGCATTAATGTGCCTGGGATCTAGAAGAAGTACAGTGAAGCTGGGCCACTCCATCCTTCTTAAGCCTGCTGTCCTAATTTTTTTCTGTAGCCTTCATAATTCCACGTATGTCTTCCTTAATCACAATACCTATCTCTTTCCCTTAGTCCCCATCTTGAGTTTCCTTTTTGTCTCTCTTCCCCTCCCCACTCTCTCTCTGCTGTTTTCTTCTATGCATATGTTTCTCTTTGTTAATAGTCTTTTAGTTAATGGCCTGAGACAGTCTCAGGAAGAACATGATGATTCCATGCACAACTGTGACTGGATTTAGTTGGTTTAAACTCATGCATTCAGTGCTAGAATGGTTCTGGAGAAGATTAAAGAACCAAATAGCAGCAAGTGAAAGGCCCTTTTTGATAGTTTATGTCCCCTAACTGATTTTTGCTGTTTATGTGTCTGTGTCTGTTGTGCATTTCTAGCCCTCGTGTAAATGCTACTCAACTGTCAGAAAACTACTTAGCAATCCTCTGATTTCTTTCAAAATGTACCCTTTCCACTCTGTAACTGTTAGGAGAATAAAGTCGGAAATGTACATATTTCTGTTGACTTTTTCTTGTGACCTAAGATGTTGAATGGGACTGCGGCTGGAAGATTTGGGGAGACATGCTTATCCAGTTCTGTAAGGCCATTATATACACATTTTATCAAGTGCCCCACTGACTTTGGCAGGCATGTCCATGCCAGTGCCTCTTATACTCTGAAATCTTCCTTGCTGAAAGCTCTTTCCAGTAAGACACAGAGAAAGCAACCATTCCTATTGAGATCAATTTTAATTTCAAACTTTTCAGCAAAATCACCATTGACTTAGGATAGAGAATAACATATATTGATTGATTCAGATACCTGCTCACCACCATCACTGCCGTTTCTCTTCCTCAGAGACACAACAGTCATTAGCCACTCTCCTAACACCAGCTATGACACCGCCTTAGAGGCCCGTATCCAGAAGGAAGAGGAAGAAATCCTGATGGCCAACAAGCGTTGCTTGGACATGGAGGGAAGGTAAAATCTGGATGTGGAGCCAGAGGGGTTGACAAGTTGATATTGAGACCAGCTAGATAGTAGAGAAGGGCAAGAATATTTATTCATAAGTGATGAACTTGATTGTGTAGCCTATCTTTTCACCTCTGGCAGTCTGGTACCTAAGGTTTGATATGATAGCCTCTATAATGAACATTCTTAATAGCTGCAAAATTCCAAGTAAGATTGCTTTGCCCTGGATTTTATAATTGTTTTCCATTTGTATCCTGCTAGATTTGAGTTTTTGACATTTCTTCTCTAAGGTAGTCTTTATAGCAATTATACCTCAATTCTATAATACAGGCAACTTGTCAACAAATCATCTGGGGACTATGGCACCCCATGTCTTTTATAGACTCAGTGTCATTTGTTATTACCTGAAGGTCATGCCTTATTAGTAGAAGACTCCATCTTCTCACCGAGCTTACAGTTATTATGGACAGAACCCCCCCTCTCTCTGTCTCTCTCTTTCTGTCTCTCTCTCTCTCTCTCTCTCTCTCTCTCTCTCTCTGTGTCTTCTTTTATATGTAGCATTTCTGTTTGCCAATATTTGCCTTTTACCTTCTAGGGTGTCAGTGGAAGTTCTTAGATGCTATATTGCAATCTTGCATCTACTTGGCAGGCCATAGGATATGTTATTTTTTTTCTTCAAAGCCCTAGAATACTGACCCTTGCCTTTAAGTTGTAGTTAACTAGACCAGCACTTAACTGAAAGGATAACGGGATTGTAAATCCTTTTAGGCAGTGGGATCAGAATACAGACGGAGTAACCAAGTTTCTCTGTGTGCTCTCTCTTTGACTCCTAGGATTAAGACCCTCCATGCCCAGATTATTGAAAAGGATGCCATGATTAAAGTGCTCCAGCAGCGCTCCAGAAAGGAGCCAAGTAAGACAGAGCAGCTGTCATCCATGCGGCCAGCAAAGTCTCTGATGTCCATTTCCAATGCTGGGGCGGGCTTGCTTACCCACTCGTCCACCTTGACCGGTATGCCTATCATGGAGGAGAAGAGAGATGACAAGACTTGGAAGGGGAGTCTAGGTAATGAAATTGAAAGCAAAGGAGAAAGTGTCCTGACTGGGTGACACACAGCAGGGAAAAGGGACAGTGGTCTGAGTTCTAGAGAGGAAAATTTGAGGTTCTTTTTTCCCGTAGTGGAACTAGATGCATAGGCTCTGAAGTCTCATGGTGAGAGCATGAACTGAGACCAAAGCCTGAAAAGATGAGAATTCTGAGTTCCATGGGAAGGAGGCTAGCTTGAATTTTATCTTTAAAAAAAAGTTCTCATGTTTGGCTTTTGCCACATGGGAACTTTGTTCAAAAGTCAAATGTGGATTTTATTTCTGGTAAAATTCAAAATTACACTGTGTTCCTTCGTCCCCTATAGAAAATGGGGACTCAAAATTCTCTTTAGGCTAATGGTGTCATGTGGCATTTTGTTACCAAAATGTTCAGATATGAGAACAGAATGTACCTTTTTGTTCAGTGCCTGTCCATTCCATCCCCTCTAATTAAAACATCAGAGTACCATAGATACTGAGACACTTTCTGAGGAAGCAAACATATATATTTCAAATCTTTTGTTTTTAACTCTTTGCTTGATCCTCTGACTCTTGCAGGATGTTACAGTAAATGTTTTGGAAGCTGTTGTCATGTTTGGTACTATAGGTTACACAACTAAAAGTATCCACAGGTTCCCCATACCCCTGAGTTATTTTCTTCTCTCTCATTGTGTGTGGTATTTATATTACTGGAACAAAAAAGAACTCTGACAAGTTGGTCTTCTGCAATCACCAGTGCAAAAAAAAAATCTAACAGATACTAAGGACACTTGCATGTTTAATATGTTGTGTTGCAAATAGAATAATGAAGAAGAGAAGGGATCCTCTCAGTCCAATATCAACTTTTAGCTATGGTGGGTGATATTGGATCCCAGAGGTTCACTTAGATGCAAAACTTTGTCAAGTATTTTCTTTTCCTGAAGTCTGATAGGAATCATCTACTATTCTCTTGTTCCTTGCTTCTCTGTAGGCATTCTTCTGGGTGGAGACCGTGCTGAGCCTGTCCCATCCACACCTTCACCTGTGCCACCATCAGCTCCCCTACTCTCAGCTCACTCGAAGACAGGCAGTCGAGACTGCAGCACCCAAACTGAACGTGGATCGGAATCGACCAAAACTGCAGCTGTCACTCCCATCTCTGTTCCAGTGGCTGTTCCAGTTGCTGCTGCTGCCCCTGCTGCTGCCACCAATGCAACCGCTGCCACCAACACTGCCACTGCTGCCACCAACACCACTATTATGGTAGCTGCTGCTCCAGTTGCTGCTGCTGCTGCTGCTGCTGCTTCCCCTCCAGCTGCTGCTGCTGCTGTTGCTGCCCCATCTCCAGCAACTGTCGCTGCTTTTGCTGCTGCTGTCTTTCCAGCTGCTGCTGTCTCTCCAGCTGCTGCTGTTCAGATTCCAGCTGCTGC